>MU159643.1:0-27038 GCA_015888305.1 Antheraea pernyi
AGATTTTTTTAAATTGAAATTATTAACATTAGCATACTCACTCACTCGGAGCAATAATTATATACATTTTTATAAAGTTCTATTAATGAATCAAGCGTATGATGAGCTGCAAAATATAAATATTACATGTACACAGGCTTCTATTACGCGTCATTAGTCTAACGCAAACCGCGCATGCGCAATACGGTCATGCTTATGTAGCTTGTGATGACGCGAAATTATAAATGTATCTTCTATCAAAAATACCACTCAACGGGCCTAAATAAGTTTGCACTTTAAAATAATATATTACTACTAGCGGACTTGGCGGACGTTGTCCTGCCTTGATAATAAAAAAAACCCTAAAAGTCAACCGCAACGCCACCTACCGGGTCCAATTGTTAATCTAAACCATTCTCGGATCCACTGGAACACGCACCCAAAGTTTAATTAAAATCGGTCCAGCCGTTTAGGGGAAGTTCAGTGACATACACACGCACAGAAGAAATGTATATATAGAGATTTTCCTAGCTTACAAGAATACTTGAAAAGGGAGTGTTTAATTTTGAAAATAATAAAAAGTACGAACTCTCTACGACGAATATTTATCACATCATTAAAAAGAAACGCGTTACGGAACCACCCTCGATCGTCGTCTAACACCCAATAGGGCGCAACTGAGTAATAAACAAGACGAAATTTAACAATATCACGCTTACGTGTTTAGGAGCTGTTAAATTATGTGGACAAAATACTTCGCGAATGGATGGGCGCAGAACATGTAATGGAAATTTGATGACGGAATAAAATATTGTATATTTTTATTTAAAATAATATCACTAGAATTTAAAGTCATCATCATTAATTGTGTCATTGCATTTTGAAATTAACCCAGTCCAATTTAAATGTCCATGTGATCTTTCCTTTTTTTAAGAATCTCGGATTTTATACATTGTGATCCATACCCAAACTATGCCAATCATAAAATTGTTAGCTTTTTTGACCTTCAGATTATGAACGGCTAAATTTGGACTTTGTTCAATTGAAACGTAACGCCTCAATGTGCCAAAATTAGTGGAGTTACTAACATAACGATAATTGTCACGAAGAATTTCCGTGCGTTGCATGAACTTATTTAACTACGAAGACGCAATAGTACGTAGCGAATATTGAACTATTGATAATATCTCACCACTGACTTCCAGATTCTTCCAAATAGAAGTACGCAATGTAACAATATGAAATATAAACATTCTACACTGTATAGCTTTTTATATACATTCTTTGTTTCATAAGAAAATCAAATTACAGACAAAACGCTCAGATTATGAGTAGGACTCTATGAAGGTTAATTCTCTAATATTAAATGTTGTCAATTGACGGAATAACGGTTGTGACACGTACACCACTTACAGTAACGTATCCATGCATCCAGATCACGTAACGTATACATTAGATATATAAATACTAACAGTGTGTCTAATGAGTAATAGACATCAGTAACGTATTTGGAACCTTAACCAACCATATAACTACCACATTGCTCACTTTCACTGTATAAGGAACTAATGAAACAATAACTTATAATATTATTATAAAGATTTACATTTACATTACATTTAATATACATTGCCATTATTATAATTAATTATAACTAATGAAACAATGACTTAAAGATGTTATTATAATTATATAATATCCCCATATTGTCACTAAGTAATACGTTTTGGGTCTAATAATAAGTCCAATTATTAACTAAGTCTGAACGTATTCACATTCACATAGGAGAATAATTATTTTAAATGCCCGATTTAAATTATTTTAATCAATAATATTGTGCAGTTCAAGTTCGTACCTGCTTCGTGATAAATCTAAATATAACTAAATTTAGACAGCCGCGAACACAATTCGCTTTAGCAAGGCCGCGTCGCTTTGTCCAAATTTTAATTGGGGGACCCCTGTCTTTACCATAGTCGTAGCAAAAATTTATTGCATGTATTGTGGATTTTGTATTTAATAGAGTAAAAGCGAAAGTAGTAATCTTTATAATACGATTGAATGTAACAAAGAAATATTATAATAGCTTTTTAATTGAGTTTTCGGTGACGGTCTTTCCAATTCGAGAAAACACTTTCCACGGTTATGATATACAATTTATATTGTTCTAAGAAATTACATAGAAAATACATATATGTAATACTAGCTAACCCGGCCACGCGTTGCTGTCGCTCAGTTATTATATTATTACATATTGATAAGAATTCATAATTGTTGTTGACCAATAAACATCACTTAACGAACTAACACGCAGCGGAAGCTCTCAAAAGGGAAAAAAACCATTTCAAAAAATTCTTCATTGGTTCTTCACCGGACTAGGTTCCTATTGGTCTTAGCGTGGTGATGTATAACCTATAGCCTTCCTCGATAAATGAGCTCTCTAACACTGAAAGATTTTTTCAAATCTGAACAGTAGTTCCCGAAATTACACAATTAAATTACACCCTACAACCTTACAAATTTTAACTCTTTATAATATTAGTTTAGATAAGCTTATGCATATTCGACTCCAAGGAATACAGAGAATTTCCATATACTTTATGTACAGTGAGAATATATTTTTACAATCTTATCAGAGTAGAAACGGGGCTAACAAATATAAGCCCTTACTGCCTCATGTCACGACAACTAACCGTTTAAGCCCCCAAAGGATTCGTATAAAATTAAAAAGCATACTAAAGTTAATGTACTATTTAATTTCATATCCGGTATTGGATACCAGGAAGTAAATATCAGCTTATACAATAACGCGCTATGTTATATATCTTTGTTCAAGGTTGTTTCATATATACTTTTGCATTGTTCAGTAATGAAATTATAATAAAACTGTATCTGTGGGGATTATTCTTAAATACTGAAAAACTAACTACTTCACAAGGATCAAATATTAGAAGAAAATCGGAATTGATTTTACTAATAAGAAAAATAATACAGTGCAAGGCATAATAAAGGGACAAACATTAGAATAACCAAATGATTTGTTGATTACAACGTTTCAGTCATTAATAAGAAAGAGAACTATGTTCGGTAAAAAAAAACATTTACAGATGTTGTAAATGAAGGATTTAACTACAATAATACTGTTACACTTTTTTTTATAAAACCAGAGTCATCACTGTGCTGTATTGCGACTTAAAGAATTACACCAGGGGTGCTCAACTTGAACTGGTGGCGATCCACCTTAATATTTTTGTACTATAATATCGACTCTGAAAGATTACAATTATGTCTGATGCAGGATTTTTGTCTAGGTAGGTTGTAACTAAAAACGTTAAAACAGAGTGAAGACGGGTTATTTTGGCGTAATTGTGGATCAAATATAATTTAATTGTTTATTCATTACATTTTGTTTTAGCTACATACATACATACTAAAAAAAATCTCGAAATCGACTCAAAGACGACTTACAATCTATCTATCGATCGCGATCATCCGTTTGAGCACACCTGGTTTAGACAATGCGCTCTAACATAGTGATATCATTCTGGATTTAGTAGTCCGGTGAAGCTGTTAAGACCTTGCTAGATCGATAGCGTAGTCTGTCCGAGAAAATAAATTCTGATATAATAAAGTGTTATTTTAATTTTCTTAAGATACAATTATAAATCAATCCGTGTTAATTGATTTTATATTGTGTGCTAATTAGACCCAATACGAATTCATTCCATTCTAGAAAGAACTAGCGGATTCCCGCTCGCTACGTTGGGTATTAACAGAATTGTAAAGGGTCAATCGAATCCATAAAATAAGTAGCCTAGAACCAACTACAAAAACTTCCACGTCGAATTGTCATAGTATTTTCATTTTATATGTGTACAGAAGATGGTGACCGTGGATGGTGTATATTTAGTTATCGATACTAAAGTTCTAAATATTAGAAACTGTAATAAACTGGTGGTCCCATGTTTCAGACTTAGCAAAACCAGTAATAGTTTTTTAGGTAATAGTGTTAGGTTCTACAATAAAGTCCCAAAGCATGTTACCGATTTGCCGGACTGTAAATTTAAGCGCCATGTCAAACGGGTTTTAGATTCAACAGCATATTATAAAGTGGATTAGTATGTGATAGTGATGTCTGGAATTGACTCCTCTCTGTGCATCCACTAAAAGCATTGTATAATGTATTGGAAATATATGTTTAAAAAATGCACCCGATTGAGTTTCTTGCCGATTCTTCTCGATGACTGGGTTGTTTTCCGAACCGGTGGTAGTCTTTGATTCAAAAGGATATTATTAAGTGGATCAGTATGTGAATGATAGTGATGTCTGGAATTGACTCCTCTCTGTGCATCCACTAAAAGCATTGTATAATGTATTGGAAATATATGTTTAAAAAATGTACCCGATCGAGTTTCTTGCCGGTTCTTCTCGATGACTGGGTTGTTTTCCGAACCGGTGGTAGTCTTTGACGTTCATAAGTGCCTCATTAGGGCCTAAACTGAATAAAGTATTTTTGATTTGATTTTGATTTGAAAGTAATTGTAAAGTAAAAATATCCATTTTAAAGGTAGCCGAGAGGGAAGGATAGGTACTTGTAATAATTTCGCGCGTCGAATAAATAAACTGCTTTCCCGAAATTTCGGCATCAATCTTTATTATTTAAAGAGTATTCGAGAGTCAATAATGTTTAATACTTCTTGACCCCGAGACGTTTTTAGGGTGAAACCCTTTAGCTTCTTATTCTGTGCGACGCTGATTGTAATTTATCACCTTGGGGACCTTTGGATTATATAATTCACTTTGTAACCGCATTTGTTAGGACTTTCGGAATATACCCGCATTCTACGCATTTAATTCTTTCGCTCTGTAAAGTAATAAATTATAACATCTTATTTAAAAAATTAAATCAATGCTAATTCCAACATGAATTAAATGCGTAGAATGCGGGTATATTCCGAAAGTCCTAACAAATGCGGTTACAAAGTGAATTATATAAATTAAATAACTCTTTCAATACTATTAACGTGTATAATGTTATTTGTGAATAATAAATGTAATTTTTAAACGAAGTATTTTCTAAACTGTGTTCGACTTCATAACGATCTCCAAGTGCGTGTGGGAATGAATACCAGTACGCATATGTGGACTTGCACGTTTATATAGTTCAACCGTTTCCATGGCGACTGATTGTTTATCTGTTATTTCTCAAATTTTCAAGTCACAGTAATAAAGTATTATCTGTGATTTATATTGTCAATTGTCAAATGTTTTTTAACTTCTAGAAGGCGAGTGAGAGAACACGTTTTTAATAATTAAATTCTTATTTCTAATATACTAATACTGTAATTAGCGAAACTTCATTGGTCTAATTCTTACATGATAGTAGTTTTAGTGCTCAAACGATGTTCCAAAATTTTGACAATTGAATACTGAGGAAGAAATATGATTATTTACATATTTATTACCTATTGATGCCACTTAGAACTAAATTTCATACAAAATAGGGCCTATCTGAAATGTAATAATGCAAATATATATATAAGATTGATATTAGTATATATAATTCTTACTAATATTATACATTATAATCTGAGTGTATTTGCTTATTTATTTGTCACGTCTTAAGTACACCGTTCGTTATAGAATTTTATATACACTGTCAAGGGTACTGTAAAGGTCACGGGGTGCCTTTCACTTAGAAAATGTACCATTCCCGTGGGATAGATCATATCTACATTAACGTGAGCGAAACCATGGGTAAAAGTAGTATATATCTACAAATTTAACAATCATTTTGAAAATAAACACTTAAAAACACTAGGGTAAAGGCATGTTTTAGCAACGTTCAGTGTAATTTTCACCAATAATATTTTCTAACCCACGGGAAGCAGTCACTGATAAAAATGGAAATATACGAGTACTTCGGGTAAACCTGGAACCACGATTAACGTCAAAACGGACGTGCTTGGTCGTTCCATCACGTCGGAGATGGCTGATAAAACATGGTGAACGGCACAGTATTTAAATCATGCTCCGTAAACGGACTTCCCTTTCCACGGCCAAAATATCTTGAATCCAGACAACGACGGTTTTTATAACGAATAGGTTTTTATTGTACGTTAAAATTGTGGTTTCAGTATTAAACGCGGATCAGTTTAGCTGGTCCTTTTGTGCATTCAACGTTTATAGAGTTCATTAATTACTCTTTCTAAAAAAAGAGAAAGGGATTAGGTTTTTGTATTGTGACATCTCATATTTACAATACATTTACCGTGTTACTACAAATAAGTTAAATACGCATTGAACTCTTACTTTTAAAACGTTTGTTTTAAAAGAGTGTTTTACCCTTGTTTACAGATGGACATTATTAAAATTTAAATACTCTCTAACACTCGACTAAGTTGACAGTTGTGATTTTATTGCTTTTCTATTTGCCGGCGAAAGACGTTTCGTAATAAATTCTAATTTTCCTGGATATAATTAATTTCGAAGGAATAAATAAATTACACAATTTTAGAAATTCACAAGTTAATCATAACTTACTACTATATGACACTACTGATATTTGAGAATTTATTAATTTGTCATTTTACTGATATTCCCCCTCGCGCACTGTGACGTATTATTTTAACAATTATATAATTTTCTTTAAAATGCCACAATAATGATAACCAATTTAACTTGAAATAAGTGAATCTTCTTAATAAAGATCTGAACAAAAATATTTTTAATGAATTGAAACTGTTACTATAATTAACAGTTATGATTTAAGCGATTCATTTCTCACCTATCTTTATATATAAATTTATTCTATGTCACTGAATTCCTCCTAAACGGTTGGACCGATTTTGATGAAATTTTGTGTGCATGTTCCAGTGGATCCGAGAATCGTGTACAATTGAACACGGTAGGTGGTGCTGCCGTTGAATTTTAATTATTTTTTTCGTTAAGGCAGGACAACGTCTGCCGTGTCCGCTAGTTGTAATATATTATTTTGTAATAATTCATTATCTACTCAACCCCAATTATTTATCTCTAAATAAAAAGTAATACTAACAATTTAATGTTAAAATTGGACAATTGTAATAATTTCGTAATTGTTCGACCGAATATCCCGGAAAGTTTGTAACATTCAGAAAGCGATAATTCAAAGTTACGCTCGATATAAGTTTTTCAATTCGGTACCGATAGATCGTGAAGATAGCGTTCAGTGGAGGCTCCGTGGGTACTCACGCGGTATATTTTATCGAATTCTATCGATGTTTACTACCGATATAAGATACCTGGCAGGGATGTACTATAGGCCGTATGTTCTCTTTAGATAGATTTAACAATCTCTACATATAATAACAATGCAATTTTTACGTGTCTGTACTTTTTAGGTTTTTTTGTGAAAACAATTGTTGCAGGTGTCTTTGAAACATTATTATTACATAGTATAAAACAAAGTGCCCTGCCGCGTCTGTCTCTGTCTATTCGCGATAAACTCAAAAACTACTGAACGGATTTTCAAGCGGTTTTCACAGGTCGATAAAGTGATTCCTGAGGAAGGGTTTGGTATATAATTTGTCGAGGATTTTTTACATTCAGGGCGGGACAACGTCTGGCTGGCCCGCTAATAAGGAATAAAATAAATTTCAATCATTTTTATAAATGTCTGTCTGTTTGTTTGTTAAAACATCATCCTGCTAGAGTACTGCGTTCAAGATAATTATTATATTACTATGTGTGCCTGCGACATCTTCCGCGTGAAAAGACAAGAAAGTTCATAAAGTATATCCTCGAGTAACATTTAGTCTTGGTTTTACATTTCGTTTTTACATTTCAAAAGCCGCGTTTTCGAAAGTTCCCAGGGGCCTTACGTTTTCCGACATTTCTAACAATTATCGTTATATTTTAATCAATTAATAAAAAAAATTTCTTCGTAAATTACTCTATTAATGTAAACCGCAGCAGACCGACGGCCGTAGCTGGTATTGACCAACAGCTCACTTGTACATACAGGAACCCGATGGATGTAGCCTATGCACTGAGTCAAGTATACGACGGTATATACTCACCGAAACCGATAGTGAAATCTCTGAGCATAAAGGGCTATCAGGGCGAACAAATATCCTCACACACCCCCGACACTCTCTTCCTGGTACACACACAAGAAGAGAAAAAAGCCCTGATAAACAAGGGCTACGGGGCAGGGGAAGGATCGCGTGTTCTGACAGTCCACGAATCTCAGGGATTGACCTTCAAATCGGTGGTGATCCTGCAAACAAAGGGCAGAAGGATGCAAATCCACGATAGTGTTTCACATGCTATAGTGGCAATATCCAGACACACTCACACCTGTGTCTACTATACCGACGTGACTGATGACGCGGTTAGTAGGTTCATCCATCGGGCCATGGACGCTCCGGCGCGGCATATTGTGGATTATAACTTAAAGATGGCGATAGGGGACCGGAATGAAACCGCCATAAAGGCAATAACGTCTAAAACAGTTAAATAAATATATATATATATATATATAAAAAAAAACTACCCAATAGATGCTCACAAATACGATTTTTAACATACATATTAAATAAAACTTTAGCAAAAAAATGGTGCGGACCGAGAGTCTGCAATAAGAGAAAAAAAAAATGTAAACCGCATGAAAATCCGTTCAATAGTTTTTGAACTTATAGGCTAACAGACAGACGCGGCGGAGGATTTTGTTTTATAATATGTAGTAATTAAATATAAAAAATATTAAAATTCGGAGGTTATGGTCCCTTCGAAACTTAACAAGTTTCCTCCCGATATCCTCCTATATGTTATCGAATTCGATATATATAAATTATAAAGTTGGACCGTTTTCTGCGTCATTTACGATTATTTCTCTCACGCTCTAATATCGAATTTTAATTTGTATTTGTATTGTATTTACCTATTTGTAATCATTTCATTATTTACTCTTTGTATTAATTTTAACTGTATTTTTTATTATACTGTTATCATAAGCCGCTATTCTCAAAACGTAGTGTGATATAAAATACTACATAAATATGCTTACTATTTATGTTATAGTTAAAACTTTCTTTTTTCTATAATACAAACAGTTATTAGGTTACCATAGTAAAAACTTCAGACATCATATCTGACGAACGAGAATCCAAACAATAGTTCAGGCTATGAAAGTGAGCATACTAATATTTTGATACTGTAAAAAAATGATGTTCTTCTGCCCACAGGTGCAAACAAAAATGAAATAGACACACGATCACAATTACATTACTCGTTTTTACATCTTGTAATGCTGAAAGCGCAGTCCGCTTTAAGATATCCTCCTTTTATTTCTATTGATATTCGCTCCGATGTCGATAATATAACTTTACGCGAACGCACCGCGGCACGCTTATATATCTTTCAGTAAAGGAGGATGGAAAGCTCTGGAAGTCTAACGTCATTATTCGAACGATTCCACAACGTCCCATTTTTTCTTGTTTCTCACGGTCGATGTGTCATTCTTTATTTATTTATAACGAGTTCTTACACAGGCTGTAAGATAATTTTTCTATTTAATCTACGTCTTGAGGCTTACACACGAGCGGATACCGCGTACCGCAATCGTATAAACGTTAAACTCGAAAACCTTTATTTAAAACCGCGTAGTGTGGTACACGCCCCAGTAATGCGATTCATTCGGTCCACTTCATCCGTGGCGCCCTTAAAAGCGTTTTCCGATGTATTTTAGCAGATTTCAATGTATTAAGCCTTACTGCTGAGCGAGATTTATCTTTTAAAACAATATTATTTTGTACGGTTTTATACTTCCATCCGGAACAAAGTAATGTGATGAATAATTAATTTTGTAAGGTAATTAATAATATCCGTTCAATAGATAAGTAAAGAACATTAGGCAACCATACTCTTACTTTTGTCCTATCTGATTCGCATAACGTTACATATTTTCTTTCCTTACTACTTTAATTTGTCATGTTTCACAATGAAGTAGTGCTAGTTGAGAAGTATTACTGTATATTCACGTAACTAACGACAGTGTTACAATTAGAGCAATCTAAAAATAATTCAAACAAGTGTTCAAACTATTGCCCCCCACGGCCGTGTTTGGCCCGGCAGCCGCGCCTTATTTGGCCCGATTATGACTCACTAACTTAAAAAAACAGTCAAGGGGTTAATAACCATACAAAAACGTTTTTTATGTATTAAGTACGTAATATAAATAACAGTCAAAAACCTTGAATAGAATTCACCATTAACAAATACATAAAAAACGTTTTTGTATGGTTATTAACCCCTTGACTGTTTTTTTAAGACCGAGATCTCATAATGGCAGATCACGGTTTCAAGTATTTAGCCATTTTTTTTAATTATCATTGTATATTACATAACTTGATTATTGTTCATTCAAATTTTGTGATAAATACCAATGCATCATAAGTTCTAAATTCTTTTGTATGGAGTTTAGACCCGTTTGGTTGGACAGTCCAGGGGGGATGAACCAGTTAAGTGTTGATAACGTAGTGGCTACACACTCCAACTTTGTTCCGATGTATGAGGTTTCGACGACAAACCATGCCTTAGCCTGTACGCAAGGCAATCTTAAAATACCGCACTAACGTTGAAAACCAATGAAGAACCGAGCATAGTTTCCTATAAGCATATCATTAGCTGCGATTTGTACCAAAGTCTAGCTTAAAATAACAAAATAGTTTGAATATCACTTATAACTTTGTTCTTTGTAAAAGTAAGTTCCAATTTCAGTAGTGAAATAGGTTAGATTAGAAAATAAAATGGGTTCGTATATTTTTCGCGATGACTGTACTATGAGATATGTACTCTATGCAAGATAAAATAGGTACCTACATAAAAGTTTCTTATCCTCCGTTTATACCGATCCCTAGGCACAGGTGCGATGAGAAATAGGAAAGCGAATAAAAATTTACTCGAATTGTATGTAAATCGTTTCGGGTACCTGAATATGTTCTGTTTTATCACCTATTACTGGATCTTTTCCCTTTATTTTAACTTAGATAAGTTTCTGGGAGTAAATATATTACGCGAGCGTTCACTAACTCTTTTTATTTAGTTTTATTCTGAAGTTGTCCAAATAGTATGTACATGGGTTCTGATTTATTAACATTATATACGCCGCAATATAGTTTTTTTTGTTAAAATTTAAGGGGTCGTCTATTTATTACATATGTGGTCTAGACCACATATACATATACATAGGGGGCCCAAGCCGAATCTCACAAAATCTCACGTGAGAGGGAGATATCACGTAAAAATGTGAGAAAAGCAGATTACTTTAATGTAAAACGTGTGTCTAGACTAAAATATGTCGTAATCTGACACAATCCTTCTATACATTAGAATTCATGAATAGATATGAAGTTATTTAGTATTGATGTTTTTTTGTTAAAGATTGTTGTTGTTTGTTAAAGTTATTTAGTATTGAAATTTCGAAACATCTCGCTTGAGGCAGAGGGGAGAGGGGTCGAAACAAACATCACGACATATCACCGGCGTACATTAGAATCCATGAATAGATATAAAGTTATTTAGTATTGATGTTTTTTGTTAAAGGTTGTTGTTGTTTGTTAAAGTTATTTAGTATTGAAATTTCGAAACATCTCGCTTGAGGCAGAGGGGTCGAGACAAACATCACGACATATCACCGGCGTACATTAGAATCCATGAATAGATATAAAGTTATTTAGTATTGATGTTTTTTGTTAAAGTAATTTAGTATTGAAATTTTGAAAAATCTCGCTCGTGTGAGAAGGGAGAGGGTTCGAGACAAACATCACGACATATCACCGGTGAGTTAAGCGGTCACAAAATCCTCAAAAACGTCTCACGTTATCTCTGGATGCCTCCTAGCAGCAGATTAAAAATGATCGGTCAAGGGTACCATAATACGAATGATGGTTGTTAATTTGTAAATATATTGTGACCCCAATTGGTAGCCAATCGTCGGAGTAGTCTAAACTGACTTCAACTAGACGCGTGATATAGGGTATGGTAATTGTATTCGACTGGATAGTCGTGTGTAATACACGACATAGTCAGGGGTGTCTCCTTCTCAGTAATCCTGACGACAGGATCCTATCTGTCAGCCAATGTATATTCTCTCAAGCGAATCGGTAGTAACCGACAGGCTTGGTACCAACGTGCACTTGCGAATAAACCCGTCATAGTTTAACTTCGCGTTTCAGAATCAGTGTACATCCTAGAAAATTCAGGTGGATATGGCAGTGACGTCTTTGTTGCACTTTATGCTATGTTTGCCTCACTAACGCATACATGTATGATTAGTCAGTTACTTTGGTTACCTCATATCGATTCGCGATGTTACATTCAAGGCAACAACCCAAGCAGACGTTTAGCCACTTTGGCGCCTTTACACTTGACTTTAAAAGCTCGCCCTAAAAGCGCGGTGAAAATACGATCTAAAAAATAATGACCAGTAATTACCATTATCCACGACAAATAATTTTTATTATAAGATTTGTAATTTTGAATCAAACTTATTGATAAAAACTAGACTTCGGTAAATTATATAGAAAAAGAATTAGGAAACCGAAATAAAGTGGTTGACAGAGTGTGTAGTTTTTAGCAACAGGTGTGGCTCAGGTGTCGCGTTCGTTCCTAGTTGATACGCCTTAACAATTTTCTTTATGGCTTAGCGTATTACTTATACTGTTTATAGCTCGTGTGGACATTAACCCTATAAATTAATAAGGTTCGTTTATATATGGATATAATTAAATTTATGCAGTAATACGACTGATTAATGTCATTCTTTTTTACTTCGTTCTACATCTGTGTAAGATTTTTTATTGATTACCAGGCGGTTTTACCTACGACTTCGTTTTCACATAAAGAAATGTGTCATGGGAAATATATCTTATCTACGACCTTTTCTACACGTTTATGAAATTATTATTTTGTCATTATTATTTGAAGTACAGTGTAAACTCTTTATATCGTCGTCGGTTTTAACGAAAAACTTTCCATAACGTAGAAATTAGTTTGATTGGTTTACCACTAAACCATTTATTTGTTCTATTCCCTCCGTATATAGAAATTTCTTTATAACGAAAAAAAAATGCTATAACGAAAAAAAAATGCCCGGTCCCTTGAAATTCGTTATAAAGACTTTACACTGTATTTTAAATTACCTCTGTAAAATATTATAATGCCAGCTTAATCCCTATAAAAAAAAGCGTAATGATATATATCCTATTACTTTAAAAAATCATCTATGTGTCGCCAGTCAAATGCTCTTTAGATTTGAAATTAGCCCGGACTAACAATAGACATTGTATTTAAAAGTTTCTTGTTTAATATGCATTAGACAAAGGTCTTATTTTCTGACTTCCAAAATAAAGACAAAATTGATATATAAAAAAGTTCTAGATGTTACGAATAGATTTCATGTCGGCTGCGAAATAAAACTCGAGAATGACTACATTACGTTAAATCCTAAGTATTATAGGATTCGAAAAATAATGCTGACATGTTTCAAATGTGACGCAGCTTTTCTCGAAAAAAATCGTATCGAACTCGACCCTTATTTTGGGACAAAACTCGTAATTCCACTTGTGCGATACAGCCTAAACCTCAATGATTTTTTCTCAGTACGATTTGGGATTATTTGATGTTCTATTTGCCGGCTTTGTGGTGTTTGTTTCAATATTGGGAAAAAAGGTCAAATTGGAAACACACTTTTTCTTTTCCACGTTGAAATGTTTTTATTTATTACCTCTTATGTCACGTTGGCGACATTAGACGAGTAAATAATAAATAAAATCCCTAAGAGCAGAATCTCTAAAAACAAAGGATTTTCAGTGATACGCCATCTCGCACATTTTTTTACTGTTTACTAGAAACATTAAAGATCTTTTCGTAACTAATATAGTCTATTCAAATATGTTTTCAGTTAGTCTATAGTTTACAAATAATAATTTTAAATGAAACATTGGCAGTTTTCTTTAATTCTTTGAGAAAAGAATATTTGTTTAGTAAAATCAGTTACGGTTTCATTATCCTCTTCGTTGAATATTATTTAAAAACATTTAAAAATCCAGTTTGGTAATTATTATAGGGAACAGTTCAACCGTAAATTGCCTTCCGCAAACAGATTTTGTTCTATAAATATACTTTTTAATTGAAATTTGTATAAGCATCACTTTTTTTTACCAGTAACAAATATAAATGTTTATTTGTTTTAAAATTAATAATAAATGATATGTTAAATTTTCGTCTCGACCCCTGTCTATAACATATCAAGCTGAATACAGTTCAATAAGGCGATACTAAAACATAGTTCATGCAGTCAGTTCCGTGAAAATTGGTACAGAACGGCGGAAAACCGCCTCTGGCGTTCGGCCAGGAGCGTTTCTTTTACACTTAAAAGAAAAAGTAAAACTGAAACTAAGTGAATACGGGTCGTATTGCCGTGGGCTTTAAGGGGCTCCGTCGCTTTGTGCACGCTTTCGAATAATGGTATCGAAATTGAATCGATTTGGAGGCGACAGCGCCACCCGCTTGAGCTATGCTGCTCTGATTGTTTCGTCGATTCGCTATTCATACTTTATCTCTTTGAGTTTATATAAATAACATTTAAACAAGCCTGTAAGATGTACTACGATTTGTGAAGTATTTATTACACATCCAACTTGCAATAACAGTTGAATAGAATACAATCTTTTGTAGCTATTCTTTTGCAATCTATTTACGAAAAATATTTTCTGTCGTATAAGGTTCATATGGCCTTTCCATTTTAGCATATCTTTCCAGATCTTTAATAGTAATTATGAAGTTATTGAAGTAACTATTTCTATGCTATATAGGTTTTAGCATTTCACCACAATCTTACTTGATGATAAATGGCGATTTGGTTTCAGATGGTAAAAAGGTTAACTGTAGAAAGGGAAAGGCTGTTAAGTGCAGCTGCCAGAATACACCTATAAATGCATAGCGACAGATTTTCAGTTTGTGGATAGTAGATATCCAGACCGATTTGGAAGAAGCCCTAAAACAATGCTATGGTATCATTACGTATTCTCTCAGCGAAAGCTCCGATCCATTTGCGAGAATTCGAACCTATATCGATCAACACCATCCATCTATATTTTTTTTTTGTAATTAAAAGTTGCTAATTATAATTTTTTTCTTTTACAGGTAAGTAAAGAAATAGCTCCAATCTTCAGAACGCGTATGTAATTACTTATTGTTAAGCATAATAAATAGCGTCCTTAAACGCTTTTATACCAACGTAAGATATACCCAAGGAAAATGTAAGGAAGGAATTCAAGGAAGATATAAGAAAACAAAATTTCCATTGAAGGTTATCCAATCATGAGATCCGATTCAAACGCAGTTACTTGCCGGTAAATTATAAAACCCTTTTTTTATAATAAATTGAATTTTGTTACAAATGTATTTATTAAACAGGTGAAATATTAAAAAAAAGTTACATAATTATATTCTTATTATATTATTCAGTAAAGATAAGTATACTTTATGTATAGACAAATCTAGGACAAGTCGCCTTTCTTCATTTCCCGTCGTCACAGTTCATAATTATTGGAAATTCAAAGTAATTATATATGAATAGATACTGTAAGTGAATATTAACTGTTCAAGTGGCATACATGTTATCTAGTTTAATATTGCAAAACATTTTCTTTCTTCGTATAATAATAATAAATCCTCGTCAATCTTTTTGTTTTTCTGTATATAGCCATTAGTTCGGGCTTGCACATAATATAGTTAAAAGCTTAATACAAAAGAAAGTTAAAACATTATTAAAGAAATCTAAGAGTTTTATATATTTATCCTCAATTTTATGTCATAGCAGGCAACAGGTGGTTCATCTGATGTTAAGTGATCACCACCGTCCATAGACACTAACAACACCAAGGGAGTCCAAGTGCTCGGGTGGAAATGGAGGGAAGGGTAGGCGGACCTACGGCGCTCTCACTGACCGAACGAAACGCAACAATGCAAGCACTGTTACTTCACGTGGGTGTTTCTATGAGAGGGTGGTACTACCCCGGGCGAGCCGACCCATTCATGCTGAAACCAATAATAACTTCAGCATGACTCTACCACCTACAAAAAAAATTGTCTCGGTGTTAAATGTATAATATAATAGGTATTTATATTATGCCCATATACTTATATATACAGAACGGTCAAAAAGCTTGACGAAGAGTGAATATTTCGTGATTCATATAGGCTTTAATAACAGCTAGATGAGCGTTTTATTTCATACTTTACGGCATATGGATATACATCTATATTATCTATACTAACATTATAAAGAGGTAAAGTTTGTGAGTTTGTCACGTTGTAGGGGGTAATCTCAAAAACTCATGGCCCATTTTTAAAAATTCTGTCAGTGTTATATAGCTCATTTATTGAGGAAGGTTATAGGCTATGTATCACGCTACGGCCAATAAGAGCGGAGTACCAATGAAGAATATTTCAAAACCGTGTTTTTCTTTCCTCATGAGAGCTTCCGCTGCGTCTTAACGTTAGCCCAAAGTATCTATACCACGCGAACGAAGTCGCGGGCAAAGGCTAGTGTATAAATAAAGTGAGAGATATCTGTACTTGTGCGCGCATCACGGATAGACTATTAATTTAATTTTAATTATTATTATAATTAGACTCAGACTACTACAAGATTTCAATTAATTATTTTTTTAAAGTTTAAAACTTTTTACTAGCAGATACTTGGTCCTTATCTAAAAAAAATCATGATAGGTTCGTTTAATATAACGTTATTAAAGTTTTAAGAGTCAACGATTTTATACGCGTCACACCTTCAGCGATTTGTGAAGTCGGGCAAACAGTATGGGTGCACAGGAGAGGAGAAGTAACTAGATAATATTATTCACAAAGAAATTTTGTAAGACAGCTATGTTTTTGCTTTTTTTGTTTATGTCTTTTCCGTAACATGAAGCTCAGATCTTAAACAACGGAGACGAAGTAGCAGGCACCTGCCAGTATATTGATAGCTGATATTTAGTGTAACTCATTTTGTATGCTTAGATATTGAACATCATAAAATATTATGCCTATCATTATATTTTCTTAGAAGCCTTTACAAAGAATACGTTTCTCTGTTATCTATCGAATCAATACTCTTATTATTTAACTTTGATAATTCTAAATAATTTAAGCATAACAAAGCTCGGAGTTCTTCATTTTTTTCTTTGCTTATCCAAGAATTTCCAGATGTTTCTCAACTTTAGGTGTTTATCCGAGTTACAATTACTTATTTGTTAATTAAATTTTGAGATTAAGTAAATTCTTCGTCAAACTTTGTGATGAAATTCTTACGATATTGTTTTGTGCACTTTTCAAACCGGGCCGATGTTTAAGATTCATTTCTAATTAAAAACTTACGTTTATTTTTTTGACATCCTAATCTTTTATATATAAGTTTACGTGCGTATGTAACTGAACTCCTCCTAAACGGCAGGGCCGATTTTGATGAAATGTTATGTGCGTGTTCCAGTGGATCCGAGAATGGTTTAGATTCACAATTGGGTCAGGTAGGTGGCGCTGCGGTTGACTTTTACGATTTTTTTTAAATTATCAAGGAAGGATAACGTCCTCTGGGACTGCTGGTATATATATAATGTAAATACAGTTCCTTCAAGGTTCAATCGCGTCAAAACTACTGAACCTATCGGTATAGGCCTATGGGCATCCAATGTGGAACTTTTCATAAATGCTTCTAGACTTATTTCGTTTTTGAATTCGATCGATCCTTTGCCATTTTTTTAGTGCCCAACAAAGAGGGCGGGGGTCGGTCCGTTGTAAATAAAATAAAACGTGTTTATAAAATAACATAAACCACAGCTAGGATTTAGTAAATGTGGATTTCGCGTACAAAAAACATAATTATACTATCCTCTAATCTCATTGCTGGGCCGAATGGACCGTCCCGAATCACCACGACAGCTCAAGACGTGCCCCAAAAAATCCACAATGCTATATATAGATTACTAAAAACGTATAGAAAATCTGTACATCATTTAACGATATTTAATTTTATATAATTGAGGTTATACTCACGATAAAATATTCCAATTGGCTTGTTTGTACGAACCGTATTTCAAATTATTCTCACCTACGCATACGACTTGTATTCATACGGTGCGGTTCAAAGCACATTCTATTAATTTTTCAAAAAGGTCACTATTTTATTATCATTCTATATATATAAAAGTCTTATATTTGTTTAACCTTTTCCATTCTATAAAAACTTGAAAATGGGTAAGATATTGTAAGTAATAATATAAATAAATTGGCGAATGTATGTACATAAGTGCATCACTTCAGCTCTCCTCACCTCTTTAACTAATTCTTTCTTTGTTGTGTTTGTAATTGTCAGGACAAGATTTGTAGGAAAGAAAATGTTTGAAAAATCTGACGGTATCAATCTTTATATATAAATTTCTTCTATACGTGTGTATGTCACTGAACTCCTAAACGGCTGGACCGATTTTCATGAAATTTTGTGTGCGTGTTCGAGTGGGTCGAATGGTTTAAATTCACCACTGGACCTGGTAGGTGGCGCTGCGGTTGAATTTTAGATTTTTTTTTGTTATCAAGGCAGGTCAACGTCCGCCGGGACAGCTAGTAATATTATAACTAAAAAGTTGTTGATACGACATAAGTGCTTCGACAGTGTCTTATTGAAAGTTGGCTAACTAGCTTATTTTTGACGGCTGTCCCGTCAATCCGCTCGTATCTAAGCAACATATAACTATTTCTTTTTCATCACCGATTTTAAGAATATACTATCTCACTTCCGCATTTTATCTAAAACAGTGTGGCGTAACAATATTACTTTACGTATGTGTGCGTTATCGTGCCATTTGTTTTGTCAAAATATCACGTAGGCAACGTATCTACAACTTTTTAGTTATAATGTCATTGTACGGGATAGTGGTAAAGTTGGATTAAATATCTACATATAAAAAGTGAGTGAGTGGACAAAAATCATTAGGTAAAATTAGGTAGATATTCGAAAATATTTACAGGCTTGGATAAACCAACGTTCAGTTGGTAGTATACTTCTTTAAATGACTTTTTTTTCGTCTACGCTATTGACCAAGCAAGGTCTTAACAAATTCACCGGACTACTCTTTAAATGACCGTACTCTAAAGACTTTCCATTTCCATTCCTTTGCAAAACCGGCACGGGTAAATAATAAATAATAAAAATATCTCGCGTGAAAAATAAATGTGATATGACAAGTATATAGGATTCTATATAGACATATAAGCTATCAAAAGTAATTCGAGACATGAGAAAAACTGACAAATCCACTGACGTTGGCATCTCCTCTGTTCAATATGTTAACGACAAGTTAAGCGTAAAGGGTACCGGAATATCCCGCGGTAGCTTATTCGAGGACGACAGGTAGATAAGGAGGCCACGGGATAGTGGTAAATTTGGATTAAATATATACGTATGAAAAGTGAGTGAGTGGACAAAAATCAGTAGATAGATATTCGAAAATATTTACAGGCTTGGATAAACCAACGTTCAGTTGGTAGTCTACTTCTTTAAATGACTTTTTTTTTCGTCTACGCTATTGACCAAGCAAGGTCTTAACAGCTTCACCGGACTACTCTTTGAATGACCGTACTCTAAAGACTTCCCATAACTTTACAAAACCGGCACGGGCAAATAGTGAGTAATAAAAATATATCGCGTGAAAAATAAATGTGATATGACAAGTATATAGGATTCTATATAGACATATAAGCTATCAAAAGTAATTCGAGACATGACAAAAACTGACAAATCCACTGACGTTGGCATCTCCTCTGTTCAATATGTTAACGACAAGTTAAGCGTAAAGGGTACCGGAATATCCCGCGGTAGCTTATTCGAGGACGACAGGTAGATAAGGAGGCCTTAGTCAATTTGTTATAAGTCATGTACTTTTTACGATTTTATAGTCTACTAAGTGGTACCCGCGACTTCGTCCACGTAAAATATAAGCAAATTGTTATGTGTAAAGGTACGTGTATGTCCACGCGCGATAGACGACACTGCTTCTTTAGTTTATTATATTTAGGTGACACTTTAATATTTTTCTAAAATAAACGTACCTTAGATTACTTCTTATAACATCAGATATTTACCGATGAAACCCCGTCAAAATTGGTCCAAAAGTTTCGGAGATTAGCCATCAAAAACAGCCATACAGATAAAAAAATTAAAAATTGTTTTTGTCGTGATAACGTCTTATAAATCGATGAACGCACGAAAAAGCATGACTCGTTGTCACGTTCCGTCTGAGCTGAGAGTGCAAGCTCATGACTCGTGAAAGTATCGTCGAATTCGGTACAGTCATGACGGAGATTTGCCCGAACAAACAAACAACATTTTTTATATGTACAGATTTACGCAGATGTTCTATATTTTTGTTAATTTAGTTTAGTATGATCAAACAGTTACAGTATGTTATATATAAAAAATTGATTTTAATGCTTTTGGTAATATAATAATAAAGATTGTAATTTTTTAGTGTACATTGTTAAACAGTCGTACACAACCTTTTTTTAAATGGACCACAAACACAAATTATTATACAATTAAAAAAAGTGTGTGTGTACTTATGTACACGCGTTAGAAGTTATACATATTTCTTTGGCGTAACAAGATAATAGTCTTTTCAAAAATTTTATCTTTCGCCTTATTCTACGTTGTAGAAAAAAACGACACTAACAATAGAAAAAGTTGACTATAGCTAACTTCAGGGTATCGGTTTTTCGTAACGGAGTGCGTGCGCATCGTAAAAATTTACTCTCATTATTTTTCCCTAACGCGCCAAAAGAAGTATAACTTCAAAAATAGTTTATGATTTAAGAAAATATAAACATATAACAATACTCTTGTGACCTAAACCGCAAACTACAATTTAAGTAAGCAGAAAATTAATGTCCCATTCGATACAGCCCGTGCGGAATCCATTCTATCCAGCTCTATTCACGCTTTGAGCGCGGCTTATTTATGGGTAAGGAGCTTACTTTGAATCCCGTCAAATTGAAATCATCCCGTTATCTTGTAGAGGGAGAGACACAGAAAATAAACGGCGACAGTGTTATGAAAGAAATTACATCGTGATTTGAATGATATACACACAAAAAAGCTTAAACCTAAGTAATACTAAAAGATTTTGAGATTGTATGTTTCTTATACTTGCACGCTTAAAACAGGCAATTATTAATTTGTCATACACATTGCTAGGGGTACAGGATACGTTATCAGATCCTTGAAACGATGCGTGAAGAGGCACTTTCGCAGGGCGGCATGATAGCAACAACTGGCGTAAGTATTCAACACCCACAGTCGCCGTAGTTTCTGTATTGTTGGATTTTCCATCTGGTACTGTGCAGTAAATTTGCCGAACTCGTATAAAACAAGGATTTACTTAAAATGTCTTAAAGTGTACGAGGGATATATCAAATTTACGTTAACGCAATCGAAGTCGCGAGCAAATGTAGTCTTTAATAATAATTGTATCACAGTTTTCCTAATATCGATATATATATATACTCGTATATGTTGGGAAAGCTATTGCAGTAAAAAAAAAACAAAGTTTTAAAAGATTTAGTAAGAAAAATATTAACTAAAGGACATAATAATTTGTACTAAATAAATAAAAAACATAGAAGAACTCTTATGTATTTATTGGAACCCTAATTATGAAAATGAATAAATATGTTAAATTGAATAATCGTCGCAAAATAATTTACATGAAAGAAAAACATCGTGTCGCGAAATATTTCTTCATACTAAAGGGGCCGTGTTGAGAAAAAGTTTGAAAAACACTGGTCTAAACCAAAAACTTTGCATAAGTTACGAATTAAGTATGCGACATCTGGATTACAGACGTCACGAACAATGGTTGCCACACTCAGCATAATATTCTCTTACAAACAATAATTTCTAACTTAACAATAAAACAAAACAAGCGATTCCAGATAACAATCGCATAGCTAAAACTTTGCCAATTCCTATAATGGTCCCCCCTATGTAGGGGCGCGTTCACAATAGGAATAAACTACCCCTGATCCCTCGACCTCACGGCTCCGGGTTCGACCCGCACGTGACTGGCCCTTGATTAAATACTATGATTGCATTAATATACGTCGGTTGCTGAGCTTATAGTCGTTCGCTTGACAATATCACTAAAAAAAAGATCATTTATTTGATATACTAGTTTTTGTTCGCGGCTTTGTTCGCATTAATATGGATTTATCTAGGCTTCGAGGAAAGTATATTTCTTCTAAATGGCCGGTATCATTTATCTTTCTGTGCTTCTAATAACGTGTACACAAAATCTCTTTATGATCGGTTCAGTAGCTAAAGCGGAAAAACAAAACAAACAAACGAATTCATTTGGGCATAGATAATATTAGTAAAGACTGGTTTCTGTAAAACACACAATTTTTAAGATTTTTGTCGGTCACTTTGTTCCGACTAATCTCTGAAACGGTTGCACGGCGACTTGTACTGGCTGGTGATTTAAGGAGTAACTACTTTTATTATTTATTCATTTGATTGTTTTAAGAGAAAAGCTAGGGTTTCCCTCAAATAGAGTTCTTTACAAAGATACACAGACTAAATCGCGGACTATTGCTAGTATGTTATTTTATTATAGCATTAACTTTATCGTGATATAGCGGATATTCTTAAAAGTATTACATTTTATTTGAATTCATAAAGTTATATAAATAGTATTAACACAATTTTCATAAGAAAAAGTCGTAAAATATCTTATTATCAATATAAATGTTAGTAAATATTTTTCTGTTTATTTTTGACACAAATAATAATCATAAGATTTTTTTTTCTTTTTAACAGCTTCACCGGACTACTAAGGCGAGAGCTTAAGGCACTCAGCCGATTTTGTTTGGGCAACTAGCTCAAGGGTGCACGGCACACCTCGGCTTGTCATAAAACTTTTATACATAACGAATAAATAAGTCGATTAAAAACCCTACAATAGTAAAAAAATATAGCATCAAGCTCCCACCCTCTTTCCTTCCCTCTTCTAAAATCATCCCCAACGGCCACGTGTCAGACACATAGGGTAGTCATTGTATGGGGCTAACCGTGACCAATTATGTTTTTGTATCATTTGTTCTCTTTCTAACAATTAAATTTGTGTGAACGAGACAAAAATAGGTAGTACAAATATTAGAGAATGAGAGAGTCATGGAAACGTTCACTGACGGATTGTTATTTATTTTACTGTCTGATAAATATGTCTCTAAAAATTAGATGCTAATAAATATTCTCTTATACGGGAGGTTGTTTGAACTGCTCCGTTGAAGACTTGATGGGTGACTAAGCAGTAAATAATACCGTAACAAATTACGTCCTGTATAACAAAGTGTCGCTTGAAATTGTTCAGTCATTCTCCCGTTCGTTCATTCACTTCAGTTAAAATATTACATGCAAGTACTTTCGAATTCTTAATAATAATTCGCCGTCAAACTTAGAACGGTTGCACCTATTTCATTAATCCTTCTTTATCGTGTTTCTAATTGTCAGGACAAGTCTTGCATGAATGAAAATATTTGAATTTTTTTACGGAAATTAAAAAAAACTGGATTAAAAATCTCTATATAAAAAGTGAGCGAGTGAAACAAAAGAGAGTAGGGTTCTCTTTAAAAATTATAGAGTTACAACTTATCGAAAGTTAAGTTGCAATTTTACTTAATTGTTTAGTCGTACTCTAAACAAATGATTTCGACTCGTATTCTTCGTTAGCACACCTTTTTTTTCGCGGGGGAATTCTCTTGAATATCTGCACGTAGCCGGGGAGCACAGGTGAGAATGCCAGATTTCTACTGACTAAACCCCCTCGTTGTTCTTCTTGCACCATTTAGCTGGGCGGGCAGGAACGGCCTAACTTATGCAAAGTTTTTGGTTTAGACCAGTGTTTTTCAAACTTTTTCTCAACACGGCCCCTTTAGTATGAAGAAATATTTCGCGACACGATGTTTTTCTTTCAAACCAAAAACTTTGCATAAGTTACGAATTAAGTATGCGACATCTGGATTACAGACGTCACGAACAATGGTTGCCACACTCAGCATAATATTCTCTTACAAACAATAATTTCTAACTTAACAATAAAACAAAACAAGCGATTCCAGATAACAATCGCATAGCTAAAACTTTGCCAATTCCTATAATGGTCCCCCCTATGTAGGGGCGCGTTCACAATAGGAATAAACTACCCCTGATCCCTCGACCTCACGGCTCCGGGTTCGACCCGCACGTGACTGGCCCTTGATTAAATACTATGATTGCATTAATATACGTCGGTTGCTGAGCTTATAGTCGTTCGCTTGACAATATCACTAAAAAAAAGATCATTTATTTGATATACTAGTTTTTGTTCGCGGCTTTGTTCGCATTAATATGGATTTATCTAGGCTTCGAGGAAAGTATATTTCTTCTAAATGGCCGGTATCATTTATCTTTCTGTGCTTCTAATAACGTGTACACAAAATCTCTTTATGATCGGTTCAGTAGCTAAAGCGGAAAAACGAAACAAACAAACGAATTCATTTGGGCATAGATAATATTAGTAAAGACTGGTTTCTGTAAAACACACAATTTTTAAGATTTTTGTCGGTCACTTTGTTCCGACTAATCTCTGAAACGGTTGCACGGCGACTTGTACTGGCTGGTGATTTAAGGAGTAACTACTTTTATTATTTATTCATTTGATTGTTTTAAGAGAAAAGCTAGGGTTTCCCTCAAATAGAGTTCTTTACAAAGATACACAGACTAAATCGCGGACTATTGCTAGTATGTTATTTTATTATAGCATTAACTTTATCGTGATATAGCGGATATTCTTAAAAGTATTACATTTTATTTGAATTCATAAAGTTATATAAATAGTATTAACACAATTTTCATAAGAAAAAGTCGTAAAATATCTTATTATCAATATAAATGTTAGTAAATATTTTTCTGTTTATTTTTGACACAAATAATAATCATAAGATTTTTTTTTCTTTTTAACAGCTTCACCGGACTACTAAGGCGAGAGCTTAAGGCACTCAGCCGATTTTGTTTGGGCAACTAGCTCAAGGGTGCACGGCACACCTCGGCTTGTCATAAAACTTTTATACATAACGAATAAATAAGTTGATTAAAAACCCTACAATAGTAAAAAAATATAGCATCAAGCTCCCACCCTCTTTCCTTCCCTCTTCTAAAATCATCCCCAACGGCCACGTGTCAGACACATAGGGTCGTCATTGTATGGGGCTAACCGTGACCAATTATGTTTTTGTATCATTTGTTCTCTTTCTAACAATTAAATTTGTGTGAACGAGACAAAAATAGGTAGTACAAATATTAGAGAATGAGAGAGTCATGGAAACGTTCACTGACGGATTGTTATTTATTTTACTGTCTGATAAATATGTCTCTAAAAATTAGATGCTAATAAATATTCTCTTATACGGGAGGTTGTTAGAACTGCTCCGTTGAAGACTTGATGGGTGACTAAGCAGTAAATAATACCGTAACAAATTACGTCCTGTATAACAAAGTGTCGCTTGAAATTGTTCAGTCATTCTCCCGTTCGTTCATTCACTTCAGTTAAAATATTACATGCAAGTACTTTCGAATTCTTAATAATAATTCGCCGTCAAACTTAGAACGGTTGCACCTATTTCATTAATCCTTCTTTATCGTGTTTCTAATTGTCAGGACAAGTCTTGCATGAATGAAAATATTTGAATTTTTTTACGGAAATTAAAAAAACTGGATTAAAAATCTCCATATAAAAAGTGAGCGAGTGAAACAAAAGAGAGTAGGGTTCTCTTTAAAAATTATAGAGTTGACAGATCGATAAGTTAAGTTGCAATTTTACTTAATTGTTTAGTCGTACTCTAAACAAATGATTTCGACTCGTATTCTTCGTTAGCACACCTTTTTTTTTCGCGGGGGAATTCTCTTGAATATCTGCACGTAGCCGGGGAGCACAGGTGAGAATGCCAGATTTCTACTGACTAAACCCCCTCGTTGTTCTTCTTGCACCATTTAGCTGGGCGGGCAGGAACGGCCTCTGCAGTGCTTCTACCCGACGCGGCAGGTGGTGACCCCTCATCAGGGTCCCGACTTGTCTGGAAAGGGAAGACCTTGACCCTCTCTGACGAACTGATGGAAGGCGCACTGAACACTAATGCGCCTTAACCACACGTGGGTCTGTGTTAACCACGTGGGCCTGTGTTAAAGTTGCCAGGGCGACGAACATGCCCGTGTCCCTCGCCCACAGCAGGCCCTCAGGTGTTCGTTAGCACACCTAGCCTGTGCCAAAACGGGACGAGTATTTAATAGCAATATAATAATTTATATATATATATATATTAATAACTGACCGGGCCACGCGTTGCTGTAGCTCAATATTACATGTTGAAATAAAAATATGATTTCTTATTATAGAGTTAATCAGTCTGCCTAAAAACTTAATTCAGAAAAAGCGAGGTTACGTAGTAAAAATATTAACATAGACAGACGCGGTCGGAGACTTTATTTTATACTATGTAATAATATATTAATAACTGACCGGGCCACGCGTTGCTGTAGCTCAATATTACATGTTGAAATAAAAATATGATTTCTTATTATAGAGTTAATCAGTCTGCCTAAAAACTTAATTCAGAAAAAGCGAGGTTACGTAGTAAAAATATTAACATAACAGGTGCATCATAAAATAAACTGAAGTTGAAAAAGAAATTCAAATTATTAAACGTGGCACCATCTATGAGATATTTTTACAGACGGTCCTACAGCGTTCTGTCAACAATCTTATTTAAAGCGCCATCTGTTCGAGCCTGGTGAAACTTACATTTAAATAATCAACATTAACAATATGTAATTAAAAAATATTGAGGCCATTAATCGAAATATAAATTATCTTGGACCAAATTATACATAAATGCCGACTTTTATGAAGATCGGTTGAGTAGTTTCGATGTTC
>MU159643.1:27322-118183 GCA_015888305.1 Antheraea pernyi
GGGAAAGAGGCTTTATTACTTTTTGCTTACGCGTTACGTAATTATGCGCCTTGGGGAAACGCGAGGGCAATGTTCCACAAAAGACAGCTTTCGTGGAAACATTCCCCCTTAATTTATTAATTTCTTGCATGCGGTTCGCGAAACCTTTGCGTTTTTGCATGAAGATGATAAGTTATTTTCGCGTCGCTTTCTATATTATACAGCGTTTTGTAACCACAACATTTATATTACAGGAAATTATATAGATTACATTTAATTTATCAAATAAATTACGTTTCGTCGGTTATCTTTTACTTTAAAGACCTCTCGAATAAACATTTGGGGAGAGAACTTTGGTTAAGAATTGTATGAAATAAGATTTATTGAACTTCTTTTGACAGGGCTTTTCATATCTGTTCGGCAACCTTTTTGTGTGACGTAAAAGTGGTGGATGTAAGCACGGTTTCAGGTAGAGTGTTGAAAACACCGGTTCAGTCGGATCACCGAAGTTAAGCAACATCGGGCGCGGTCAATACTTGGATGGGTTACCGTTTCTGTTTCGGTTGTTTTTCGTTGTAGTTTCTAAATCGTATTATACCTTAGGTCACTTTGGCAAGATACTATAAAAATATATTCAACATCAAAATCAAAATATCCTTTATTCAATTTAGACCCTGAGAAGGCGATTATGAACGTCAAAGTTACCACCGGTTCGGAAAACAACCCAGTCATCAAGAAGAACCGACAAGAAACTCGATCTGGTTTATCTTTTCATATTATACCTTTTTACAAAACAAAAATAGTTACATTTGTTATTAATGGATGCACAGAGACCCCTCTCTGTGTATACGTCATTTCCAGTCGTCAAAATCATGCACATATTGATCCACTCCAATTAATAAAACCCGCTTGACATCGTTCTTGAACTCACTATCCGGCAAATCCATAATGTGTTTTTGGAATTTGTTGTAAAACCTAACACTATTACCTAAAAAACTGTTTTTGGATTTAGTGAGCCTGAAGCATGGGATGACCAATTTGTTGCTGTTTCTAGTATTTAAATTATGCTGGTCTTTTACTAGATCCAGCATATCTAAGTTTTTGCGGACATACATTAAATTATCAAGAATATATTGGGAGGGCAGAGTTAAGATACCGAATTCCTGAAACTTAGTCTTTAATGATTCGTAGTCTTTAATGATCTGCGAGGCTCGAACTGTTCGTTTTTGTAATAGGAATATGGTGTCCACCTCAGCTGCTGTCCCTCACAACAAAATACCATAAGACATTAAGCTGTGGAAGTAAGCGAAGTAGACAAGTATTGAGTTAGAAGTCGTAAACAAAATTAACATGAACTGTTATTAACTGATCGTATTAAACCCTATTATTAAATGTTATTAAACTGAGTAACTAATTATAAAGTGATTACTAAATATATATTAGATTCGCTTGCGATCCCTGTTTTATGAAGTTTAGTACAAAAACGAAACTTTGACCGTGGTATCTGTGCAGTTTTAAATTAATTCATGTCATCCATAGAAATTTCAATCTCTTTTATAATAATGCGACCATTTTTCCACTATTTTGTAAGTTGGTTAACTGTAATAGAAAACTTATAAAGGTTCTAACAAAGGAATCCAGTCCATAATGAAAAGTGTTAGTTTTTTTGGTATTACTTCTTTTATCGTATTGTAATCTCAAGCCTTTGATCACTATTTGCAGATGGTAGAACGTTTTAACAAAATATTTGGTCTTACTTACATAATCGGACAGCGTAATATTCTTTAACGTATCTAGAGACTATGCTCGTAACGATGTTTAGACTTTCTTGGTACGAAACCAAAATCAATTGTCATAATAATCCACCGATTGCCTCTGATGCTTCAAACAAAAACGAAACTTTGACCGTGGTATCTGTGCAGTTTTAAATTAATTCATGTCCGTCGGTTCTGTTCTTTATAATTTATGATAGAAATTTCAATCTCTTTTATAATAATGCGACCATTTTTCCACTATTTGTTAAGTTGGTTAACTGTAAAAGAAAACGTATAAAGGTTTTAACAAAGGAACCCAGTTTATAATGTAAAGTGTTATGTTTTTTCGTATTATTTCTTTTATTGTATTATAATCAAACCTTTGATCACTATTTGCAGATGGTAGAACGTTTTAACAAAATATTTGGTATTAAATAAACGTATTACAGTAGTACAATATTAACATTATCTAACAGCGTAAGATTTTTTAACGTTTCTAGAGACTATGCTCGTAACAATGTTTAGACTTTCTTGGTACGAAACCAAAATCAATTATCATAATAATCCACGGATTGCCTCTGATCCTTCAAACGGATACTATTAAGCTTAGTACTAAGTACACTGAGACATAAATATTTGCTAAGATTACATACATAGACTGCTGTAATAATTAAAAAATCGTATATATAAAATAGGTATTAGACGGAGTTTTGGTATGTCAATTAGTTGTAGGAAATTTAAGACCACACCGACGTCATGTCGCCCCGCTGTAAACAAGGGTGTGTTGGTAGTCACGCCCTGCTGAGCGCGTTACTGTTAATATGTCGACAGAGGCATTACACCCGTGAACTACAAAATAGGTAGAACGATTATCCCTAATCGATGTACTTGGGTAAACTTAAGTTTAACGTCTAAACCTTCCGTCTTATAGGACCTCAAGTGACCTTGTATTTCAATTGATTTGAACACCTACTTTAAGAATGTCCTAGATTTAATTCAAAGATATTAGGGTATTTAATATTTTGTAACAATCTTCTTATATAACATGTATATCTTCGACCTCTTGGGTTTGATGCAGAAGGAGACTCCATCATTTGTTGATTTTCTAAAACACATGGGGTGTTATTACAAAAAAGTTAAATACGTATTGAATACTCGATTTAAAAAAGTTTGGATACTTACGTATTAAATGCACCGCGCTCGCCGAACGTTCGACATGTTGCTCTTCTATCTCTGTTTGGCTAGGTTCAGTTAGAATTCCGAAAAAGGATGCCATAGGCTGCCGCGGTGCATTTAATACGTAAGTATCCAAACTGTTTTAAAGCAAGAATTCAATACGTATTTATCTTTTTTGTAATAACATGGGTGTAGTTATTGATTTCAAGGCATTTAACGAACTGTGAAATTTCTGTGGTTCTTACTTAGTCGTACTTACTTATGTCATGACATGACTAACCTTTGTGACCGTGTAATGCCACCCACCATGCAACGTGTCAAGGCGAAGGGAAGTAAGTGTACTCGTGTCAAATTGCGGTCATCTTTCTCTTTCAATTATTGTTAATTATGAAAATATTTAAGCAAAAAATGAAGTTGAGGCAGGCATAAGCACTGCCAAGAGATGTGAAAACTCAAATCAAAAGAATAACTAATAACTTTTCGTAAGTAATAAAATTAATAATATAAATAAGAATATTTATTGAACAAACTCATACACATGATAACAAAATACAGGACTGTGATAAATATACTATACAATTATTAAACAACTTCTTATACGTAGCATAAAAATTCATCCGAAATTAAGTTTTTTTTTTCGAACTGACTACGCTATTGACCTGTCAAGGTCTTAACAGCTTCACTGGACTGTGAGTTACTCGATCTCTCGAATAACATTTAGAACAAACAATAGCAACGTACTATCATATAAAATATATTAGTAGAAACCCATAATGAATAAACCTTGTACTATATTCACTTCTATATCGAAACGTGAACGACATACACAACTACACAATCCCGAACCCACATAAATTTATTTAATGTGTACATTTTATCATTCTCGTACGTTCACTCTTATACCTCTATCTTTGTCTAAAATTAACATCCGTAAGTCCCCGTCGGACTATTCCCGCGAACAAGCGTTGAAAAATGGGCTCATACGAAACGTACAGTCGCGTATGAAAGTTTTATCACAATATATTATACGTTATATGTACTGTTGAAGAGAAAATATTATATTTGTGAGAGTGCGTAAACGTGTTCTTTATATAACAAAAGAGTTATGATAATTTATATGGAAATTTTAATAATGATTTATTTGATTGAAGAAGGCGTTACTTTGCGGAAATCCATCAAATCGATGGAACACTACTACGCTTCATGTACACGCTACGCTTCGTAGTAGTGTTCCATCGATTCCAGGCGGAAATGCAAAGAAGCGTCTATTTTAATATAATAATGATTTATGTTTTAAAGCTCATCTCTATATTAACATATTTGTGTAACGCGTGAACTATAATGACAATAGTTACTTATAATACGAAGATTCAAATTGGACTATATCAGTAAATGGGATTTTTTTTCTATAACTCAAGTCCGAATACTAAGGTATGCGTCAATCATCAATCAATATATATGACTATATGTTTTTACTCATTTTTACAGTTCCAAAATCTTTTATCACTGAAAAAAAAACACCACAGAGCTAGTAAATATACAATAGTATTTTATTTATAAACAAAATTACAACTACACAGAATTAAAACAAACTACGATAGCTTGCTTATCATACCAATAAGTATAAACAACACAAGGGATTGAAATTGGACTATATCAGTAAATGCGTTTTTTTTCTATAACGTAATTCCGAATACTAAGGTATGAGTCAATCATCAATCAATATATATGACTGTATATGTTTTTACTCATTTTTACAATAACAAAATCTTTCCAACACTGAAAAAGATCCACAGTCCTAGTAAATATACAATAGTATTTTATTTCTAAACAAAATTACAACTACACAGAATTAAAATACAGTGTATAAACAAACTCTTTATAACGAATCTCAAGGGACCGAGCTGAAGAGAAAAAAGAAATGGTTTTGTGGTAAACCAACCAAATTGAACAAATTTCTACGTTATAGAAAGTATTTCGATATAACGAACGACGTTATAAACATTGTAATATTGAATAATATTTAGAACCTCCAAATGTTTTTAGAACAAATTTAACTCGAAACTCGATCATACAACTGCCATCTGGTGATAACACCAGGTGTTTATAGAAAGTTATAAAACACCTTGTTATCTCATTAATAAATATAAAAATTAGGTCACGAATACATTTACATGTGTTCTCTATAATCACACGATTACATCTGCGCTTCATTTTTTATAGTTGCTATTTGATATAGATTCATTTATCGATATTAACTCGACGTTATCTCTATTATGTGACATCAACGTCAAATTAAAGGTACCCGCGACTTCATACGCCTATTTCTTTGCTTCATTGCCACAACTATAGCTATGCAAAAATTAGTAACAATAAGGTCCATGCTCGCAATACAATCATCTGAAATTCAATTAGGTAATTGAAATATTACGTTATCTTTTTACATATCTGAGAACTATGTTAAGCTTTGAAAGCTATAAAAATTAAATTATATTTTTCTCTTGAGTCGATTTTGATGAAGTAAAGTTTATATGTTGTCCCAAGCAACCCCTAAGTTACTTATGAAAACCCCTAATTATTCCTTTAACAGTCTTAGATTTTAACGACTTTTAAACGAATAGGCAGTTTTAAAAAAATCTTATTTTATTCTGTTACACTTTTTATGTCACCCGGACAGACGCTACAGTTCTAATATTTTCGTATAATATAGATTTAACTTACGGGTATGAAGAACTGTCGAGACAAGTAATAGCACGCGCTCGATAGCATGTTATCTGGCTTGGTACTTAGAAAACGTGCAGACAATCTTGTTATATACTTATGTTACATATTTATGGTTATGAAATTTCTACAAGGTTTACCTATGTTTTTTCGTATTACAATACAAAGATACACTATTTTCGTAATAATAACTTATATATAGAGGTATCATATCATTACCTCATTTGTTTGTCTCATATTTACCCTTTAACTTTATTCCATTATTAAATATTTACACGCGCTCGATAGCATGTTATCTGGCTTGGTACTTAGAAAACGTGCAGACAATCTTGTTATATACTTATGTTACATATTTATGGTTATGAAATTTCTACAAGGTTTACCTATGTTTTTTTGTATAACAGTACAAAGATAGTGTTTGTAATACGAACTTATACATAGAGGAATCATACCATTACCTCATATGCTTGTCTCATATTTACCTTTAACTTTATTCCATTATTAAATATTTACTAACTGTCGAGACAAGTAATAGCACGCGCTCTCGATAGCATGTTACTTGGTTTGGTACAATCTTGTTATTTACTTATGTTACATATTTATGGTTATGAAATTTCTACAAGGTTTACCTATGTTTTTTTGTATAACAGTACAAAGATAGTGTTTGTAATACGAACTTATACATAGAGGAATCATACCATTACCTCATATGCTTGTCTCATATTTACCTTTAACTTTATTCCATTATTAAATATTTACTTTGGTTTATAATACGGAATATGCATACTAAAAACAACCAATCCAAAAGAATTAAAAAGTAGTTATATATATCCATGATAATAAATATGTATTATTTGTTCCACATAAGTAACCCTGTGTCGCACGGAACAGCGCGCTTGGCAACAACTGCACACGGAACAAAAAAAAAGTACAAACAATCCCTTAATAATAACCTTAAAAAGCAACAGTAATAATAATGTATAATTATGTGAAAGCAAAGCGCGTGCCGTATGTATTATATAGATACAGTATTTTACAGCTTATTGAGGGGAAATGTCGACAGCTGCGTGCGAACGATACATCTGCCAGCCCTAGTGCGTACGCGAACGCACATATCCACACGTCACCTTATATAGATACGGTCTAACGCACACGAGCGCCAACACCTTGCAATAGGGTGTTGGCCCACTGTGAGCAGCGAGACAGTTGCCGGCTTACCGAGTTCGGCTGCGATAACATTTTGTTACTTGTTGAATGTTTTTGATGGATGATCGCCATGATTGATTGGACAAGTCTTTTTAGAGTTGTATTCAATTGTGATAGATTTATGAATATAAAGCTTTACTTATTCATTCGTATCTGAATTAAGAATATAAATGATAAAGTTAGTAATTACGTTGGGTTAATATGGACTTTAATGCGGGAACTTTTGAATAACCGCCATGTTATCATCAATTTTGAAATCTACTGCTAAGTACATATCGCGGTATTCTGACAGCTACAATATTGGGCAATCATAATTGCATGAAATCAAGTGAAGTTGTGGTCATATGATATGAGATATGAGAAACTTGTTTTCTTTAAGAAACGGCCAGGAATATTAAACAAAACCTACGAGTAAGGTATATAAATTTTCTCGTCACTTTTTCAATTGTCATAACCCAACGGATCTGAAAGGATAAGTTACGCTCGAATGTCCCGAGGTATTTCGGAGCACGTTCGGATATTTTTATCCATTTACATAAATCGGGACAACCCTTGTTGCAACGTAATCAGTTAATGTATCGTCCGAACGGGTTTGAAGGGTTTTACAACGATCAATACAAAGCGTCGACGCGACACGACACGACGGCTTGATTGAAACGTGCCTTTGCGAAATGCTTCATGCTCGATTTCAAATCGATTCGATTTTAGTGTATCGATTATAAACTTGTTTGTTATGCTTTTGAGCGAAACCTATTTAATTGATCAATTATCAAGTTCAAGGGACCAATTTTACAAATTTAGATATTTGACCTTGTAAAGTGTAATATTGGTGGCATCTTACGTAGTACGGTTTATATATAAATATAAGAAATATAGCTAATATAACACAGAACATGAATTGTGGCAATTGACAAAAAGTTAATAGAAAATTGTAACCACCAATTTTCTGGAACACTGATGCCATCGCAATACACTTTGTAAAACAATTACCTATTTAATAATGACAGTAATAATCCTTAATGGTTGCTAAAGTAGCATTGAGAGGATTTACCAAATTAATTGTACATACATCAAAAAGTACGATTCCTTACAAAGCTAGAACTTTTTTTATTAAACTTTTTATTATTAAACTTTTTTAAGCCAAGTATTTAATACGTATTTAACTTTTTTGTAATAACACGGTATGAGTCCAATGAGATTGATAATAAAAATTTGCATGATCTTAATAATTATTACTTCATATTGTAATTGCGACATAAATATATAATATATAATTTATATAATAAATAAATGTGACAACAACGTATATAATGTCTACTTATAAAAAGTAAATGCCGAATCGAACGTTAAAGCAATTTTGCAAATGGAACTGCACCCCTCAGGGTTGCGTCTAAGACGATTTTATTGGTTTGCTATAAAAGTTTCGGGTAACAGACGCACGTATAAGCGATCCGTGTTACCCAGAAATTCTGTATATTGTTTGCACTAGTGGGTCATTTTGGTTCTTTCGTTGGTTTTATATTTAGCATGTGTTACGGAAATAAATATTTATAAGGTAATTTGTTACGTCAACGTAACTTTTAATTACTTTTTATCTACTTGTTTATAACTCTACGACGTAATCTAGTGAAATATATAAACGGGCAGAATAAACTAAGTATAGAAGAAATATTAATTCAAAGAAAGGAGTCGCTACATCTCAAAATAAGCTAAATCCAATTTTAGTCGTTTCTTGTTTTACGTTATTTTCCAAGATCTTCAGATTTTGTACATGTGAAATATGAAGACCATAAAAAAAACCTAAAACCCTTATTGGCGGCAAAATTTGAACTTCGTTCTTGGCGTATATAAAATAGAAATCTTAAAAAAAAATTAACATGAACGATTTAAATTGGGTTTAGCTCATTTTAAAACGTAACGACAAAAACATACAAAACAGCGATGTATCTTGTTTCCTCACCGATTTTTTTTAATAATATAAATTGCGAACATTTCAATCTTTCTCCATACCATCGCATTTATTTATAAGTCTCTCTATTAGTCATACTCCACGGTCCTTACGTTTAATAATTTACAGTATCCGTACACTCTTGGCCGAAAATACCTAAGTAACAATTATTAAACCTTAAAAATTAAAGAATTATGGTTGAACTTCGATCTTCGATCTCGAGTCTTATTAAACATGCATTATTTTAAAACCCGATGACTTAATAACCTGTACTAGTATATTTAAAAAAAATTGGATTTATCTCATTTTGAAATATAACGATAAAAACATACAAAAAAAAGGTACCTCACTGCTTTTTTTCTCCTTGATTTTTTTTTTAATAATATAAATTGCGAACATTTCAATCTTTCTCCATACCATCGCATTTATTTATAAGTCTCTCTATTAGTCATACTCCACAGTCCTTACGTCTAATAATTTACAGTATCCGTACACTCTTGGCCGAAAATACCTAAGTAACAATTATTAAACCTTAAAAATTAAAGAATTATGGTTGAACTTCGATCTTCGATCTCGAGTCTTATTAAACATGCATTATTTTAAAACCCGATGACTTAATAACCTGTACTAGTATATTTAAAACAAAGAACTAGCGTCGTTCATCAATTAATCACGTTCAGAAAACTAAGTCTAAATTACGTTTTAGTCGAAGTTAACTGCGTTTAAAACTCCCTCGACCGTTAGAAACTTTGCGATTTTAATAAATTATGTAATGAAAAGTTTTAACTGAACCATGTTTACGTTATGAGTTGAAACTGGCACGTAACAGACCTGCGCCTGACAGCTTATTGTACGCGAAATTATGAAATTGTGATAATATTATGAAACTTATATTGTTATTTTTCATATTGTTATATCTGTGTTTTAACAGGCGATAAAACTTTTAAGTTCTTTTTATTTCGATCTCTGTGTAATAACCTAAGTTATAAGGTTGTCCATACTACGACAAAACGCAATCCATAGTGCAAACCATCAGTAGTCATTACACTTGTTTGGAAGCCTCTTGGAATGCGACAACACTAAATAGATCCACTGTGTTTTAGCTTATCATCACAACATGGTGATGTGTGTACAATAAAGTGTTATCTAATCAATCCGTTTGATTAACTATATATACACCGATCACGGAATGCCAAGCATGTCGAAATGGAGAGTATAATACCTAATGCACAGTGGTTGAAATCCAATCATACACGATCGCCAATTCTTACTATCCTCGTATTACGCAATATAACGAATTATATCACGTGATAGATAACACGGTATGTAAATAACTGTTATTCGGAATGTAAATAAAAGTTATTCTGAAATAACATTCAAAATTTAAAAAGTGACGCTATTAATTCAAATTAATCTGCTTGTGCACAGGTGATTTGCTGCTACTAACTGTCTAATACGTGTGATTCTTTCTGCGTGGTTTATTATTTTGACAGTATATTTTATTTACACAGGAAAAAGCATAAAAATAAACAAAAATATAATTTCCTTACAAAATTTATTTGTAAATAATATTATCCGTTTACTTCCCCTCTCCTACGTATGCGCACCACACCGTTTTTCTCTCTTCACTAATTAAATGAAGATATAATGATATTTTTTTTAGATAAGAACTATGTATCCAAGAAGGAAAACAAGAAAAATGTAGACCCAAGTCTGTCGAGTAGTATGTGCGTGATGCGTTGCACATTGCCTGATCAGTATCATTATGTATGTTTATACACTAACTTTGCCCGCGACTTCATCCACGTAACCGTAACCTTATCTAAAAAAAACAGTAATTAATAAAATTAGTTTATAGTACTTAACTACTTTTCTCTCGTATTTAAGTCGCGTAGTCATTAAAATTACAGTAACTTTTGATAGAGTGGACCGATTTTAATGAAACGAAGACTAAAACTTATTCGAGGCTATGCTTTATGATTTTCTTGGTGAGCTTTTATCATGAACGCAATACTTTAGCAATGATGCGTGTCCATACAAACAACAGACAGTAATTTCTAAAAATGTATTTTATTGCTTAATCCTAGACACCTGCAACAATTTTTTTCACAAAATATCTAAAAAGTTCGATTTACATTCTTATTATATATATAGATAAATTAAACAAAGATGCAACGGAAAGGACAAGACACAATCACATTATACTATATTTAGATCTTTATCATGTTTTAGTTATTAAAGCAGTTAGAATCTGCTATATTACTCGTTATTACAAACGTTGCGCTTTTATAGCGTAAACGTTAAACGTTGTAACTGTTATTCCACGTCCGGCGGAGTCGCGCTGAGCTCGCTCGTTACAGTTTAATTTTAAAATAAAAGTTATATAAACCCCGGTTGGGACTATAAGAGTACTTAATATTCTTGCTTCAGATAAATTGCTTCAGTTTTTATTAATCTTATCGTAATTGCCAAGAAACCTCTGTATAATATTAATTAATCAATTTCATAAACTTTAGAAAGGTCGACGAAACAACCGATCGATTTCTGTTTGAGGTAAAAATATCTATTACTTACTGGGTACTTTATGATCAAATAATATTATTATTTAAGTTGATATTTCATTTAATTTGAACATGTTAAGATATGCTCTATTCTTCGGGATCAATCCCTTTTCTTCTTGTATCATATAACCTTATCTGTGCTCCTGACAATGTGTATGCAACATGACGAACGGTTGGGCAGTTAAGGCGTGAAAACGTAACAAACAGTTCACAGTCACATTTATAATATTGGTTATGAATTATTTTGTTGCAGAAGGATTTCTAAATCGCTATTATAATCTGAACATATTTATTGTTTTAATTTAGAGTACCTAATACTAACTATTAACTCTTAATAGTTGGTGCCTTCGACATTGATTTCGTGGAAATATTATTTATATTCCAGAAGTGCTACATTTTCATCTGCACTATTGTTATTACCACTTCAACCCTTATAATCATTTGCACATTTTACCTGTTGAATTTTACCATTACTGCTTTACCACTACAGTAACTCGTAAAGACAAGTAAACTTGGTAATTTATAGAAGAATCCTCGTCGGACCTCGTCGTAAACAGTTCAGCCGTTTCGGATAACGCCAAATCACCTCAGATGAAACTAACGCTTCAATTTTATTCATATGCGTAGATTTTCTTATTCGGGTTATTAAAGTTTATAGAACCGCGTAAAAGTTTTGTTTAATTTGTTGTAGTTTGGGGTCAATTTTAAAATTATACATAGCGGATCGGCTGAGTGGTAGGAACCGGAACCTGAAGTAAAAACAGAAGTCTTAAACACCGCGATAGTTCTGAATGAACATGAACGTTATCTATTTACACACGTGTAACTTAACACAGTTTATAAATAACAGAATACATAATACAAAAATAAAGTATTTTATGTGTTTGTAAATGTCAATTAAATTAGGATACATACATACCAGTAGCGGCACGCTATGATGGCCGTTTTGACGTTTGTCCACTCATGAAGTATAGCATAAATTAATAACTACGTTTGAAGGAGCATATTCCTGTTCTATATTGTCAATAATGGCGCGTAAGTTAGTTGTAAAATTGTAGGTCACATAATTAATTTAGTACAGTGATTTCTCAAGTAAATCAAATATATATGTTTATTTTCGTTTTCTTAAAACTTTTAAATTAGCTACTACTTGCAATAATAATTATAAACCAAAAAACTTATAGATACGATTCGCCTTTGATTATTTATTTTTATTAAAAAAAAATACATTTCACGTCACTAGTGCTATATTTCAAAACGACCATCTTAACGTACCGCTTCTTTAGTGTATGTTATATACACTGTAAATTAAATAAAGAAAAAAAAACAAGTGTCACGTAACGTCAGTAAGCACTCTTTTTGTCGTGTGTATAATAACATTGTATGCCGACGTTGTAGTAAGCCAGTAAATCCTACCGATTTTTCACATAGGCCCGGAGCGACGCTGCGTGTTTTGTCGGCGGCATTACACGGCTGGTATGATTCCGTCACTGACAAATGTGATGCTGAACCCTTCATTTGCAAGTCAAACGCGCCCAAACATGTGGCGTTCGGTTATTTGTATTCCGGATTAGCGTTAGGCAGCTAATATTTAGACAATTTACGTCTTGTACATAAATTATCCGAGCGACTGTATATTCATTTGCCGAATCTAAGAACATTGTCGTTGATTTTGTGTTCTTTTGTTTATGTTATGTTGTTATGTTTATTATGTTAGATCTGCGTTATAGGAAGCACAATACAATTAAAAAATAGGGGTGACCACCAAGAGATTAGTAAAAGTAATTCATCGCGCCGATCATACATATATTATGTGAACTTGCGAGCTTCTTTGTTGCTCGATATACATTTTTTTATACATTATTGTGTAACGCTAGTTTGAAGTAGTATATATTCGACGGTTCTAGCTCAACGCTCATTTTTCTGTAGTGTTCATCCCACTTTTTTTTAGTTTCGGTCTTCCCGGGGGACGAAAAATTCACGTGGGAATGAAAAGTAGGATGAGCCACAACAGAAAAATGAGCGTTGAATCAGAACCGTCGAATATATACTACAGTTTGACCATAATCGCAGAGGATGAATGATGATGATTAAATGAGAGAATATTAGAGAAACTGGCTGTCAAGTGTAATTACCGGATATATAGCTCTATGTGCTTGGGAAGAAATTTTCTTCAGGCTGATAGCCTGCCAGCATAACTTAGGAGAAGATCTGCCGAACATACTATGGTTTTATCGCGATATTTTCCTTTACCGAAAGCTCCGGATGACTTGCAAGAATTTCGAACACGTCGACGGACGCGGTGTCCTAATCTAAACGACGTCCAACTAAAAGAGACAAGACCTTAACTAAATAAGAGTTACTGTGATGCAAGGTAGTAGGGCTTTTTCTAAGCCGGCTTGGGTAGCTACCACCCACAAATTGAAAGTCTGTCGCTAAGCACCTGTAGGTGTGTTTCGGCAGATGCACTTGTTTATCACGTTATTTTGTAGCACGGCAAAACTACACTATGCCTGATGGTAAGCACAGTACTATCCAAAAACAATGGCGACCACCGAGTGACAGACTATGCATCGCCGGTCGCCACTATTATCCTACAAAAAGCTGGATATGCACTGGTTGATCCCGAAACGCGACCTGCAGAAGCGAATCACTATTACGGGCTTTTTCACCATATACAATGGTTGTTGCGACCCAGTCAGGCTGTAAAACCCTACCACCCCGCTAAAAGTCCATATCGTTCTTTAATATCAGGTGAAATTGTGGTAAAACGCCAAAATTATAAGGGTATTAAAAAGAGATGAGTCTATCAGTAATGTGAAGCTCTGCTACGTGATAAATACGTGCATGTTTAATGTCAAAATTTGGGTTAAAGTTTTACCACAGATTTCTAAGAATTTGATTAGGTAAACAAAAAATATTAAGTATTACTTATTTGTTGGCGATTTTGTAAACACCGAATTTGCCTAACCCTCTCTATGATAAATCCACGTAATCGCATCCTACCCGTAACTATTATCGACTAGGGACGATAAATCAACTAAATTATCGATGGACGTGTATTTAGCCAATTCGAACGGTCGATCGCTGACGCAGATGTTTGCCGAGTTGAACGTTTGAATGAATGCTATACAAATCGATTCCAAACTATAGCGCGTTGTAATACTAACAGATTTTAGCTCGAAATGTTGTTCGAATCTCTTTGGTCAATTTATGTGTTGTCCCGTTGCTTAGTTTAACGACTTAATTCAATTTGTGGGAATTACTTTATTTACTCACTTTGTGTGTAGATATACATTTATAAAATGAATGTACAATAAGATTTTATAATATTTAAAACTAACTAATGCCCGCGACTTTTATTTCCGTGAAAATCGTTTAGTGATTCGTTTGTTTTTTAACATTTACAATTTTATCATTCTTAAGGAAACCGTACTGATAGGTGGGGTATAAAAGTCCTCTATCTGTCTGTAAGTCTTGTGAAAATCGGCTTTGAAATTGTGGAGATTAGTCCGAACAAACAACAAACATTTCAATTATGTGTTTCAATTAGATTCCAATATTTAAAAAAATCAATACATAATTAAAATAAACATATTAACGAGAGAATTCTGGCCTAATAAAATAAACAAGCGAGCGATTTCGTGTCACGAAATACGTGTATGTACTTTGTAGAAATCCTGAAGTCGAAAACATTAAATGGAAGTACTAATATTTTTGTTCGCGTGCAACGTTTGAACCGCAATGCAGTTAAGGTTTGTACTCTCTCGTATGATAATGGCCGGTACTATCAAATATTGCATAATAAATTTGCAAAACTGTTGTACTTTCCATAAGTTAAATTTCTTAGCGTGTACGTTTTTAATTACGTGTTTTACATACATCTTCATTCTATATGGTAATGAATTTTCTGCATCTCATCTTTTGTATGTTAGTTAATTGCCTTAACTATGAATCGGTCGGTAATTTCGCAACTACAAAGAGCAATAGCTTCATCTAATTTAAGATATTACAGAGACAATAAATTATATCTATATTACTATTCAAAATTGTCGCATTATATACGATAGCCAGTCTAAAGATGTAAAAAATTCAGTAATTTAATAGTAATTTGTGTACGTCAACAAAAAGGATCTGGGAGTTTTTGGCGGGATTTCGGTCTGTCATGTAGTGGATTTTATATTTTATCCATAATCTTGTGTCACTTGACTCTATATTGTGTAAAATTGGTGGTGTTTTATGTAATATAGTTTGTTTATTGTGCATAAGTGAAGTGAATGGAAAATAATACCACGGACCATGAATTCTGATATGCCACAAAAACTCCATGGAAAGTTTTATCAAGATGGCCACCATTTTGTTAGTTCATTGAAATTATATCAAGAAATTTGTAATATCGATACTCACTTGACAATGGCAGTAATAGTCTACTAGAAGACTGGTTGCCAAAAATGGAATGGAAGAAGAACTTGTAATACTATTAACTACTCGACAATGGCAGTAATAATCTAAGGAGTGTTTGGCAAAAATAAAGTTAAGAAAAAACGATCTGCGAGAGAATAACTTTATTGTAATTCATAATCGCCTCTTTTTTGCCACCGCGCTGAATGTTATAGTTTCGAATCCCACAGAAGTACGATTGTGTATATGATCTAATACATATTTTTTCTTCTTTTCGTGGATGTAATTATTGTCTGTTAGTTATATGTAAGAGGCTCGCAACACGAGGCTGAAAGCCTAGTGCGGCAATTGCCCTTTAATTTTTAAACATACATCGATGTCAAAAGAGATTTATATACATTTGTATCGTATAATTTATTCAAGTAATAAATACCATACTAAAATAACGTTGTACGTAAATCAGAGTAGATTAAGTCAACATTCTAAAAGACAAATAAACATCGAGAAAACGTCCCACGCTACATTTCTGTGAGGACCGTCAATTTATTATTAGTTCAAAACATTTTGTTGTTCATTAAATATTAATTGTCGCTTATTTCGCGAACGTTTGCAACCGCTGTCGAGTCTTTTCACTTGAAATCTAAATGTCCCCGTTTAATTTCGCCGATATTATAATTAGATTTATTATTTAAACGTTTCGTGCTTAAGTCAACCTCCAATAACGGCATTAGTGCTTACTACAACAAAGTAATTAGAAATCTATACCAATACTAGCGGTCCCGGCAGCCGTTGTCCTTTTTTTTATGTGGGGGGAGAAGGTGGGTTATGTCCGTCTCGCACGGACTAAAACCCCACGGTGTACGTCTACCGCTAAGTTGGGGCGACACGAGATCTCTATAGACTTCATCGTGCCGCCCCTGCGGTTGGCCCAGCAGCGATATCGCTGCCGCCGGGCTTCGTCCTGTTAGGAGACAGCCAAGTACACACCGGCCGTCTCCTCCGTCCACCGGACCTGTGCACTAGGAAGATGGGCCCCCCGACCCATCTTTCCTAGGTCCGGCTACGGTGGGAGGAGGCGGTCAAACTGCCGCCTCCTCCTGCCTGTCCTCCGTTGGCGGAGAGGGTCACTTTGAGGATCCTGCTCACGGACCCTCTCCGCCGCCTCCTTCTGCGAGACAACTTCCTCGCAGAAGGCAGCCGTTGTCCTGCCTTGATAAAAAAAAATCTAAAATTTAACCGCAGCACCACCTTCCGGGTCCAATTCCAATCTAAACCGTTCGCGGATCCACTCGAACACGCACACAAAATTTCATCAAAATCGGTCCAGCCGTTTACTTGAAATCCTTTCAGTGACATACACACGTACAGAAGAGATTTATATAAAAAAATTATAAACCCTCCAGGTGTGTTTGTTTGGTTGAACACGGTAAACTCAGGAACTACTGGTCCGATTTGAAATTCTATCAGTGTTAGATAGCTCGTTTATCGAGGAAGGCTAAAAAAAAGGCTATGGCATTATCACGCTATGATCAATAGCAGCGGAGCGCAAATGAAGCATGTTTCAAAATCGTTATATTTTCCCTTTAAAAGCTTCCGATGCATGTTAGCGTTAGTAACTATTCCACGCGGACAAAGTCGCGACCAGAAGATAGTGTAATGAATCATCTAAAAATCAAAAAGTAGTAATAATGGCTCATAGGTAACGTTCCGTCACCATATCAATTGTCGTGGTTCGAATAGCTACAATGAACCTGGGCTTTTAGTGAAGGAAATATCATGATGGAACTTCGGTATGGCGGTAGGACTTTACCTTATACCCGAAAGGTGTTCCGGCAACTGCACTATAAAGCATGTATGTACTCTTTAGGATTATCATGTTACTTTCTTGGTCATTTAACATCAGGTGAGATTGTGACCATACGCTGCAATCCATATAAATAATTTAAAAAAATAGCATATATACGTCGATATAATTGAGTAAACGACGACGTAATCTAAATAATTGCACATGCGATAATTATTTTAAACGAGTTTATGTATATAAGTTGTGCGATTTTGTTTTAAACTCGGCATTAGTAGCGTGCCAATTCGTTGTTTTCCAACACGAGGTCTAGAAGCACAGGAATTATATTCATTCAGCCTAGTTACAATGTATTTTCTGTTTTAAGTTTCGACACGCGAACGGAGTAGTGTAAATTATTCGCGACATAATAGGCTTTGATTGTTACATTTAGCTGTTTTTATTTTTCACAACTCTAAAATTGGTTTAATTACTTAAAGGAAATTATTACTGCATTTTTTGCATGCATTTAATACGACTAACAATAAAACCACAAATGTATATTTTGTAATACAATTTCATTTCTACATAAGAATTACGTCCTGCATTAAACGGAACAATTAAATTAACGATTTACATTTCCAAAAAAACTTTGACACACGAGATCGAAAGCTCATCTCCACATTAACGCAGAGTGAAAGAATAAAAAGTTTAACAAGGATGGAGTAATATGAGTGAGTGAGACAAGAAACGTCTCTCTAACAGCCAATATCCGGTCGATCAGCTGTGCAACGGAAACAGCTGGCAACTTGAGAGAGCTAAAGCGTTATTCATTCGGCGATTTTTTTTCGAATGTCTAACGATTTTCTCTCGGTAACGAATTTGGTGGCAATATATTATTTCTTTGTAAGTTACTAGCCAAGTATTGGTTGATTAACAGGCTGTTGTTTTATTATTTTACTCTTGAATCTTTTCAATATCTAGTGTGTATAGAATCTATGAAATTGAATAAAATATATTTTATACTAATAATATATGTATATAATGTATGTAATAATATTAAAAGATATTCAGTAGGAATTAAAAACGAAATGAAATATAAAAAATTCATTGTCCATAGCAAATTATTCAACCGTATTTTTAAAACATGCGTTCATTGTCATTGTTGTTTATTTTCTAAAGATTGATATAATATGGTCGTAACTGTCTATAAATGCTAGATAATGAGAGATACTTTGAAGTACGCACTAAGGTTGCCACTCCCAAATTATGAAAAACAAGATTTGAAAATGGAACGTCCAGAAGAATCTAGGTTTATCTATGTATTTACAACAGTAGGAAAATAATAGTATTACGCTATGGAAAATGGAGTGAACGGAATATATTTATGTACATATACACATATCATACATATACCTGTAAAATTGAAGGCAGTAATGACAAGCAAATTTTAAAACAATGTACTTTACTAGGACGCTTCGAATAGCACAGTACGAGTCCTGGAAAAACAGAAACTTTGTCAACCCTAGTGTATACGTATTTCATATAAATGTTTGCAAGATATTTTCTCAACATTTCATTTATATCCTTGAAATAAACCTAACATCGCGTAAATTTAATTTTAACATTACCTATTCATTATACCTGTAGGGTAAAAGTCACTAGTTAATTGTTAACTTGTTATTAAATTAGTTTCTTTTTGTTTAACTTAAATTTAATAACCTATTAAATATGGTTCACTTTCATTATACAGAAGGTGATTAGAAATTTACTTTAGAGTCGCCCTATCCGTTTCCTACGATTCTTCCGCTATCTTATTAAGTGCTAATTCTCAAATCCATACAGTCAGTCTTCAGTTTCAAAATTACAAACATATGTAGATATTAGTTTTGATGTATAATATAGCTTAAAAACTGTTGATACACTACAGTGTTACACTTATCATCCCCTTAAAAATCATCACTCAGTAAAACATCCTAACGTAACAAATGTCACTTCTTTCACGTAACGTATGAATTTCGACATCAATTATTAGAAGATATAAGATTAACAAAGCAAAATATTTAAAAAAAACATGATATTTATTTTTAAGTAACGCATATAAAAGAACGTATTAAAATTGCTATTAACAGCGTATTGTTAGAACATCTGGTGTTACGAACAAAAGTAATCATGCTGTACGTAGTTGTCACTGGTCAAAAGACGTGTGCCAAATAACACGTTCAAATGTTGAACTATATTCGAGATTTGAATTGTGTAACTTATTGTTACGGGCCATATAAGTATTACGTAAGCACTGATGGGGGGCGGGGGTCCTTGATTTGCTTATTTTTGATGACATAGGCAGATGTGATGACGGCAGTAATGTTTATTTATTTAACAAGAACAGATTTAATAACACTTATATGAATTACGTTAGCATTTCGTAAGAGTATTGCTTAGTTCTGCTGACGAGGGGGGAGGGGGCGGGTAGAAATTACAAAAACCGCTTACGTAATTCTTGAACGGCCCCTTAGATGGAAGGACATTGAATTTTAAACTTGTAATTTCATAGTATTTTCATCTATATAGTGCATACTGTTTTCTTAAGCAACTGCTATCTTAAACAGTTGTCTACTGCATTAGTCAACATAAGAGTTTTACTAAATTATGCAATTTTTGTAAACACTATTCAAATAATGTAAACTTAATTTGTATTTAATCTCATACTTTCTTTAGTATATAAACGAATGTAATAAACTCATATTTAAAGCTTAAATATTCATTTAGAAGAATATTTTTATTAATCGGTTTAGTGATTTTCATGTCCTAAGCACGCCAACAAAAAGGTAGGACGTTGTAGAACTGTAAAACAATATACTCGTTTTATTTTTGCTACGGGGCGGGTAGAAATTACAAAAACCACTTAACGCTTCTTGAACGGTCCCTTAGATGGAAGAACATTGAATTTTTAACTTTTAATTCTATAGTATTTTCATCGATATAGTATACTGTTTTCTTAAGCAACTGCTATCCTGACCAGTTGTCTACTGCATTAGTCCACATAAGAGTTTTACTAAACTATGCAATTTTTGTAAAAACTAGTCAATTAATGTAAACTTATTTTGTATTTAATCTCATAATTTCTTCAGTATATTAACTAATGTAATAAACATATACTTAAAGCCTTTTTAAGAATACTTTTATAAATCGGTTTAGTGATCTTCATGTTCTAAGCACGCCAACAAAGTAAAACAATATACTCGTTTTATTTTTGCTAATGTTATCCACAATTGAATATTTATTGTCGATGATTACAAAAAGACATGAATTCGACCTAGAAAGTGTCTCCCTCCAACTCACTAGAAGTTTTTATAACGCACAAAAAGTATATTTTTAAATATAATAGTCATCAGAACCATTGCCGTCTCTAAACCAGATTTTACGGACCCCAGTCCACACAAAAGGCTCATTTACTGGAAATCCCGTTTCATTACATATTCCAAGCGAAAAATCTGCTAAATTAGAAGATTTTGCGTCAATTAACTTTATACCTTACCCTCTTAGAATTTTAATATTAGCTTAAGGTAAAGAGATTGCCTGAAATAACTTACTTGTAACTACGTACATATTTCAGAAATGATCGTTTTTACTATAAATTATTTTTCAGTAAATATTTGCCTCAACAAGATGGACTGATTTCAAAGTATTGCAAAATTCGCCATAAAGGATATATCTTTACAATTTTTATGTTTCATCATAAAAATATATTACTTTTTTTCACATTTAACGATCTCCTTCAAACATTCTTGGATGTTTCTTCTTTTATTAATAAAATGTTTTTATTGTAAAAAGTAAAAACCATCTAATGGGCTTTGCGAGGATTTTGAAAGGTTATATTTGTTGGCGATTACTAATTTTCTTTTTTTGTTATTTTCAGGTAAGTGTCCGAGGGTTTCTGAACTGGTGAACAATCCGATCAGGTACAAAAATATATAGTTGTTGTAGGTGGTAAAGCCACGCTGAAGCTATTACTGGTTTCAGTATGAATGGGTCGGCTCGCCCGCGGTACTACCATCTACTACCCTCTCATAGAAACACCGACGTGAAATAACAGTGCTTGCATTGTTGCGTTTCGTTCGGTCACTGAGAGCGCCGGATACCCACCTCTCCCCCGCCCCCAAACACAGGCTGGCAACGCTCTTGCCACGACTCTTCGGGTGTTGCAAATGTCTATGGACGGTGATGATCACTTAATATCAGGTGACCCACCTGTTCGTTTGCCTCCTATGATATAAAAACAGTAGTACTATAAAAATACTTTCATCAGCTTATGTAACCACAATCGTTAATGCGCCTCTAAAGCCCTGGACTTCGTTCGCGGTCACGAATTTGATTTTCTGTTAAAAACATTCTAACGAACAGAAATTCTCAAATTTGGTAAATGACAATGAATAGGTCCATATTAGGTAACTCAGTGTTAAATTGAACAATATCTAGAATTCGCTATGCTTATTATTCAATTAGTGTATGTTTACACGAGCCGTAAATAACTTTAGTTGTAACTAAATTATGTTTGCAGAATTTCGACTTGATTAGAAACGTTTTTAGAAACGTGTTTATGGTAACGAACGCTTTCGGATTTGAATAAGCGATTGTTTGTATTTCAAAATATTAAATACGGAACCATGGTAACGCATTTGAAATAAGCATTTGATATCGCAGTAGGTGCAAATTTAATGATTCCCATGTATAACGAAGCTGATGTTTCAAATCGCAAAGACAGTGCTCACTTATTTACGTAAGACGCCTTACCTTTTTAACGCTCGTCTTGTACATTGGTATACATATAAGGAAGCTTATACACTCACACTCCCGTAAGCCCGGTCCTTAGAGACTCGCATGTGTGTGATAGTACAGTAGCAGCGCTAGCTAGCCACCCGCAATTACGAATAGGTTGATTCGCTCGCCTGGCACGTCAAGCCTTTTGTTTCAAGCCAAAAAACCGACAGCACATGGAGCGAGACAGAGACGAGACGCGAGACCCTTTGAAACTGCTCGCGAGAATGTGTAAACGCCCTTATTAATTTAACAAAGGTTAAAATTACCCACAACTTTCTATTTTCTTTTCATTATACTATTGTCAAGTATCCATTAAAAAAGAAATAGAATTACCTTTGATATTGTTTCCAAGGCTCTTTCATAGTATCTTTAACTAGCTGATATCCGCGACTTCGTCTGCGTTGTTTATTAGCTTAACACTTATAACTTATGTTACCTACATTAAAAAAAAATAGAGATATAGATCTAAACATAGACAAAAAACATTTTTTTTTGTAAAAATATACTTTGCCTTCAAAATTTCTTTGTAAACTTGCTCTCCTTTGTAAACTTACTTCTGCGCATAAGAACCACACCGCTTGTTCCACTTCTCCACGGTGAGAAACACAAATGAACGCTAAACGTGTTAGTGATTATAAAAATCTTAGTTTTTAAAGCTTTAATAGTTTTATATTCAATGAAGATATCGTGATTTTTAGACTAGGACTAAGTGTACGTCCAGAGTGGACGTTATAATCGTGCGTCGAGCGTGGCGTCGCGTGCGGCGCGTACAGCGTCCAAGAGCGACGCTCGCGCCCCACTCAGGACACTCACGTATTAATGCATATGTTTGAAAACAACGCCGCATGCGACGCCACGCTCGACGCACGATTATAGCGTCCACTCTGGACGTACACTAAGTGTCTAACAACTAAAAAAAAATGTATATTTAGTTTTTACGTGATGGACGCACAACACCATACCTCTATTACATTACTTATACAGATAAACGTCATTGGTTGCCACCGACCGCAGATTTGTTCTAAACATACCATTAGGAGTATTGCAAATACGAATAAATATAAACGGGACACATAGTAATGACATTAGTATTCCAAATTTGATTTACGTCTAACATATTACATTCATTACCTACGTTTAGCATTTCAAATCCACTCAGAATTTAATGGCGGCAATTCATGTTAGCTTATATTATAGTGATAATTTAAATTATCGTTTTCCCTTAAATAAATTAACAATAGATAACCTTTAATTAATTTTGTATCTGTAACATTTTATACTAGACTAGCTTCTGCCTGCGATTTTGCCCGTTTGGAATAGTTACTTTGGGCTAACACGCAGCGGAAGCTGTCAAGTAAAAGAAAACGATTTTGAAACATTCTTCATTAGTGCTCCGTTCCTATCGATCATAGCGTGATGATATACAGACTATAGACTTCTTTGATAAATGAGCTACCTAACACTGAAAGAATCGGATCAGTAGTTCCTGAGATTAGCGCGTTCAAGCAAACAAACTCTTCAATTTTATAATATTACTAGCGGGCCCGGCAGACGTCCCACCCTGATTATAAAAAAAATCCTGGACAATTTATATACCAAAACGTTCCTCATTAATCACTTTATCCACTGGTGAAAACCGCATAAAGATCCGTTCAGTACTTTTTTGAGTTTATCGCGAACAGACAGACAGACAGACGCGGTAGGGGACTTTGTTTTATACTATGTAATGATAGTATAGAGTAATCTATACTAATATTATGAAGAGATAAAGTTTATGAGGTTGTAGGGGGTAATAATTGGATGAACTGGTCCGATTTGAAAAATTATTTCATTGTTATATAGCTAATTATTTTAGTGAAGAAGGCTATATATGATATCGTTAAGACCAATAGGAGCGGAGCACCAATGAAGAATGTTTCAAAATCGTTTTTTTAATCCTTTTGAAAGCTTCCGCTGCGTGTTAGCGTTAGCCCAAAGTAACTATTCCACGCGAACGAAGTTAGTCTTTCGCAATTTAAATGATATGTAACGTAATGTGACGTAATCCGTTAGTGCGGTGCAGAGGATCTTGAGGTATTATGGCCCCTAAACGGCTATTCGTCTATTAGTATTTAATACAAACGGCAAAGGATTATTATGATCTTGTTATGTCACGATCTTACTTAGTTTGTAGTTAATTGTATTCTACACACGTAATTTTATACTATTTAATTCAGTATGCTCGCGTCTTCGCTCGCCTAAATGTGGACTTTATTGTGAGAATAGTACTTTTTTTGGGTGACAGGTACTCTATGTTGTTTTCTGTACTCGTAACAAGGTGGTAGAGCCACGCTGCATCTATTACTAGTTTTAGCATGAATGGGTCGACTCGCCCGGGGTAGTACCACCCTCTCACAGAACACCGACGTTAAGTAACAGTGCTTGCATTATTGCGTTTCGTTCGGTCAGTGAGAGTGCCGGAGGCCAACCTCCTTTCCCCCTATCCCTTTCCCTTTCTCTTTTCCCTACCCCTCCCCATACACAGGCTGGTAACGCACTTGCGACTCCCCTGGTGGTATACATGACAAGATGTTTAATGAATTTTCTTTTACGCTTTGTATTCTGTCTTTTTGTGTGTACGTGTATTTTGTATTTTATTTTATTTTATTGTGCTATTATGTCTTAACTCCTCAAATGCCCATCATAATTTTTTGCATATTGTATTACGTAATTAACCCGTCAGCTTCTGAATTAACCCCATTAAGTGAAAATGACTTCGCTAAGTTTTAAATTTTTTTTTAATTTCGTGACATTCGGCTATAACATTTATGTACGCGTATGCTTGCAATAATACATTTATTTATATGACAATGTGGTACATTATATATATATAGTATAAGTAGTAAGTCATTTTCACTTAATGTGGTTAATTCAGAAGCTGACGGGTTAATTACGTAATACAATATGCAAAAAATTATGATGAGCATTTGAGGAGTTAAGACATAATAGCACAATAAAATAAAATAAAATACAAAATACACGTACACACAAAAAGACAGAATACAAAGCGTAAAAGAAAATTCATTAAACATCTTGTCATGTATACCCCATACGTTTTAAGTTTTTTTTATATTATATGTGGCAAACGAACAGACGGGTCACCTGATGGTAAATGATCACCGCCATCCATAGACACTAGCAACACCAGGGGAATCGCAAGTGCGTTGCTAGTCTGTGTTTGGGGGTAGGGAATGGGGGATCGAAGGCGGAAGTGGGGCAGGGGAGAGAGGCTCGAGGTGGCGCTCTAATTCACCGAACGAAACGCAACAAAGCAAGCATTGTTACTTCATGTCGGTTTTCTGTGAAAGGGTGGTACTACCTCAAGCGAGCCGACCCATTCATGCTGAAACCAGTAACAGCTTCAGCATGGCTCTTCCACTTTCGATGGGCTATTAAGGAATTCCAGTCAACAAATTTTAAATGACCACTAATCTATTATTAGCACACATATAAATAATTCAACATTCTATGATATAGTGATAATAGATTATGAAACACTTTTGATGTCGTGATTGTTTGACGCTTAATCGTGCTTATTTGCCGGATAACCGGACAGCGCTGTCGGCCGTCATCCGGTTATTATCCGTGTGATGCTTACCTAACAGCATGTATGGCTCTAACACTTTCCATGGGTTCTTAAGAAATTCCAGTCAACAAATTTTAAACGACCGCTAATCTATTATTAGCACACATATAAATAATTCAACATTCTACGATATAGTGATAATAGATTATGAAACACTTTTGATGTCGTGATTGTTTGACGCTTAATCGTGCTTATTTGCCGGATAACCGGACAGCGCTGTCGGCCGTCATCCGGTTATTATCCGTGTGATGCTTACCTAACAGCATGTATTATGCGTTAATTCGAATAACAATGCAACGGCATCATTTATGTTATTAATAAATAATACATAATTAATATTTTCAATTATTTTATAACGGGTTAACATATTTTTAATTATATGTGTGTTATTTTACACATGTGTGTATAGACAGCCTAATAAATCGATTTAATACTCGTATGTTATATTTATTTTTATATATTTTAATAGTGTTTTATACTAATTCTCGCTTATAAACCTTTTACTTGTACGTACTTATTGTTGTTGCTTAGTCCTTATGGCAAAGAATCATATGTAGCCTGTATAATACGCCGAATAATCCTCTATCTGCCTACAAAAGTCTTATCAATATCGGTTCAGTCGTTTTGAAGATCATACCAAAAAAACATATCCTAATTTTAAAGAATCCCGGCTAATATTATAAATGCGTGTTTGTTTGTTTGTCATGTTTTAACGCCTTAACTATTCTAACATCATTAAATTTTGCTTACCCCTTGTCACGGGTACCAGAAAGAATATAGGACACAGCCTGTATAATACGCCGAATAATCCTCTATCTGCCTACAAAAGTCTTATCAATATCGGTTCAGTCGTTTTGGAGATCATACCAAACAAACAACAAGTATATCCTAATTTTAAAGAATCCTGGCTAATATTATAAATGCGAGTTTGTTTGTTGTCATGTTTTAACGCCTTAACTATTCTAACATCATTAAATTTTGCTTACCCCTTGTCACGGGTACCAGAAAGAATATAGGACACTCCTCATCAAGAAAAATGTATGGTTCCCAAGGGGTAGACGAAATCTGCGTTAATACGTAGCCATGAGAAAAAGCTAGTATTTACGACATGACAGCAAAAGATTCTGAACACAAGCAGTGATTCTTAAATAACTTACAGCTATGACTTTAAGTCTTCATACCTATTTTACCTATCCGGAACACTGTATCACTGACATCTAATAATTGGCTGGTTGGCACCATTTATCCAGTAAAAATATACGGTTCCCGAGATATAGATCAAATCTACTTAAACCGGAGTGGCGAGCAAAAGCTTGTTTCATATATATAGAAGACTAGCTTCTGCCCGCAACTTCGTTCGCGTGGAATAGTTATTTTGGGGCTAACGCTAACACGCAGCGGAATCTCTCTAAAGGAAAAATACCGATTTTATATTTTTTTTTCGTTGGAGCTTTGATCCTATTGGTCTTAGCGTGATGATATAGCCTATAGACTTCCTCGATAAATGAGCTATCTAACACTGAAGTAATCAAATCGGAACAGTAGTACCTGAGATAAGTGCGTTCAACCAAACAAACCCTCCAGCAATTGTGATGAATATTTTATTAGCAAAGCTTAAATGCAATTTTGATGTATTAAATGGTTGACAATAAGATATTTATAGATTTGACACCAAACGGGGCTTAGACGTCTTATGCGACGGTGTTGCATAATAAATACCAATGTCGCGTCCATCTCGTCTCTATTCGTCGATTTCTCATACATAATTTATTTATAAAGGACCAGGGATTTGCATATCTTCGGCTTTATTGAGCAAGTTTTATGTCTTGTCGTTCAATATTAAAGATTAGAGGACAGGACCGTACTTTGTGGTTTCTGCAGGGGTTTTAATTGTATTTATGTTTTACATTAAGACTTAATAGAATTAACTACTTAATGGCTGATGTTTAATTTCAAAAGTTTATATGTCTATAATAGCGGTAAGCTAAAATGGCCGTTTTGACATTTGTCCGCTCATGAAGTTTCGTATAAATAAATAATTACGTTTGGAGGCATAAATTGCTGTTCTTTTTTTGTAAATATTAATGTGCAGTTAGTCCTAAAATGTATCGAATTCATAATTTTAGGTCACAGAATTTAGTACAAATTTTAAATTATATGTGTATTCAACTATATATTATTTATCTATGTAACTTACAATACAGATCTATAGAAAATATCTTTTCATGTTTTTACTAACAAAAAGATGAAGAGACGGGCCATTTGACCGTATCCCTAATGGATTATAATTATTAGTGTACTTATTTACAACAGAATTCGGCGTTTATATTTTTCACAAATGGAAATCATACAATATATATTTATATCCTATATATTATTATATACAACATAGCCAACCAGCACAACTACCATCTTCAGCAAACTCGCGTAAATGCTTAATGCAAAACAAAGCAGCATTTGATTATATTGTTTTCGAAAAGAAATCGACCTTTTACGTCACCATTGTAATGTGTCAATACGGCCATATCATACCTTGCCGCTACTACTATCACTATATATTATAAAACAAAGTTCTCTACCACGTCTGTATGTCTATTCGCGATAATCTCAAAAACTACTGAATGAATTTTCATTCGGTTTTCACCAGTAGATAATGTGATTCTTGAGGAAGTTTTAGGTATATAATTTGTCAAGGTATTTTTTATAATCAAGGCGGGACAACGTTCGCCGGGCTTGTAATATATAAATTTCACGCATGACGAAAAGTTTTTGGTAATTTGAAAGTAGTTGAAAAAAAAATATCCATACAGCACGCTAATTGGCATAATTAATCTTTTAAGTTTTAACTCATTACACATATAATGTTTTTATAAAAGTAATAAGTGAATCGGGTCCGTCCCCTAAAACTTTCCTGCGACGCCTCTGAAGAACAACGAATCTTGAATATTTTTAGCTACATTAGTTGGACGCTCTTGAAAAATTAAGTTCGTCTTACACAGCGGGGTATTAAGAAAGTTTTCATTAAATATATATTATGTTGTCGCGTCGTAAGTTTTTATTTTCCTGTGGCGACGTTTTTTTTTGGGACAAACTTTTCCTTTATTAAATTAAATTCGTTATAGATTCAATGTTTAATTCATTTCTATTAGAATAAATCGAGATATTTGTGTACGTTAGTACCTGATCAATGGGCTGTATTATTTATAAGAACATCATAGTTTTACCTCAAGAGATTAACATTTGAAGAGCTAAAAGCGATGTCGTGTTAGATTGAATCTTTGTAAATGATTTGAATTAATAAATCACTATTGCGTATTTAAGAATTTTTTTATAGTTTTTGTACATGATGAAGACTGGATAACAGCGAAAGCAAGCGGTGTAGGGCTTACTTATACGCTGTAAAGTGGGTATGTCTTTTACCTACATTGTTACTACCTAATTCTAGCCACAATACTAGCGTATACGTAGTAGAGCCACGCTGTAGCTATTACTAGTTTCGGCATGAATGGGTCGGCTCGCCCGGGTTAGTACCACCCACTCACAGAAAACCGACGTTAAGTAACAGTGCTTGCATTGTTGCGTTTCGTTCGGTCAGTGAGAGCGCCTGAAGCCCACCTCCTTTCCCCCTTTTCCTTCCCCTTCCTCTACCCCTTCCCCATACACAGGCTGGCAACGCACTTACGACTCCCTCGGTGTTGGTAATGTCTATGGACGGTGGTGATCACTTAACATCAGGTGACCCACCTGTTCGTATGCCTCCTAGTGACATAAAAAAAAATTCTTTCGGTCTTGATACTAAAAGATTATATGATTACAAGTACTGATATTTGATAATAAATGATGCCCGGTTTCTGAGGTACTTTAACTGTAGTTTATCTGTTCAATAGCGTTACCGCTTCGATAACTTATCAAGTTGCGTTTCTTAACACACAGTAAGTAAAACTCAAGGGGTCATTTGACAGTTTATCTTATGGATAAATTTGTTGTGTCAATAACTATTGGTAGTTTAACGGAGTATCTCAAAAACCGGGCGTATGTAAGCTTCTTTCTTTACTTTTCTTCTTTTATACAACAAAACAAGGAATGGATACTCACAAGAACACTAATGATGTAAACGTAAATAATAATTTACATTTTACAACGTGTATAGTGAGTAACTATTAGCTAGAAATGATGTGATTATTATAAGTCCAGCATGTAAGAAGCCTTGATGGGCTTAAACATTTCAAAAGTAATCCGCAATCCTAAATTGTTTCTATATACATAGTATAATGTAAACTTATGCGGTGTTGTTACAAAAAAGTTAAATACGTATTGAATACTTGCTTTAAAAAGGTCTCGTATTAAATGCACCGCGGTCGGTGAATGTTCGCCATCTTGCTGTTTTGTCTCGCTTTGGTTACGAAACCTTAGCTTAGACTTGCACGGTCTGAGCCGTCGCTTCGACGCAGAAACCTGGGAGAGATATCTCTCTTCCCGAGTTGAGGGTCCCGTATTACCATCTTGCGGGCAACCCACGCGCGTGACCAGGGTAGTGGAAGAATGCTTGTCGTGCACCCGCATCCTGGTCCACATATTCGTGCTGAGCGGCAGAGGGGTTTTTAGTGGGTAAGAGTCCCACATAACCCTCACGCTGTCGGGGGACACAGGTGTATCCAATACAGGATTTTCCTCTCTATAAAAAAAAAGGTTAGACCTGCGAAAAAGGATAACGCGAACTTGCCTCAAGTATTAAACTTTTTTGGATTACCACCGCTGAAGTTCCCTATATAAAGCTGTAATATTTTTCGCCTAAAATGATTAATGCCAACAAAGCGATGTTGACTCAGTTTTTTAGTGTTTATGGACACCACGCCCATCGACGTAGGTTTTTAATCCTTGTGAATGAAACGGAGCTTTCGGTGAAGAAAGCATCGTGCTGAAATAATAGTTCGGTGGTAAGACTTTGTCTAAGCCCACCTTAAATACCACTTTAATGGTGGTAGAGCCACGCTGAAACTATTACTGGTTTCAGCATGAATGGGTCGGCTCGTCCGGGGTAGTACCACCCGCTCATAGAAAACCGGCGTGAAGTAACAGTACTTGCATTGTTGCGTTTCGTCCGGTCAGTGAGAGCGGAGGCCCACATCCCCTCCCCTCTCGTCTCACCTCTCCCTCTCCCTCCCCTAACCCTTCCCTCCAAAGGATGGCAACGCACTTGCAACTCCTCTGGTGTTTTTAGTTTCCAGGGACGGTGGTGATCACTTAACATCAGATGACCCACCTGTTCGTTTGCCACCAATGTCATAAAAAACCACTCTCAAATTGAAAATGTACTCCACTCGTGAGATCATGACCCGTCTAGATTTAACACGTTTACCACTTCGACCACATTGTCGTATAACATCAGATCAGATTGTGGTCAAAGGCTAAAATCAATATTAGAACGATATACTAAGTAATCACTACATATTATTAAAACAAAGTACTCTGCCGCGCCTTAGTGTTTGTTCGCGATAAACCCAAAAACTACTGAACGGATTTTCACACGGTTTTGATTAATAGATAGAGTGATTCACGAGGAAGGCTTAGGTGTATAATTTGTCAACATTTTGGATATTGGATGTAATATAACTATAATTGTTGGAGGTTACGGAAGAAGTCAGGCCCTTTGAAATATAATGAATAAATTAGGAGAAAAAACGACGCAGAAGAAGTTGCCGGTATCAGCTAGTTTCAAATAAAAGTGTTCTTTATAAGACCACAGATATTAACGTCCTTATCTTTACATAATTTCCCTGAATATATTTAATGAAAAAAGGCACAATACAGTATGCATTCAGAATAACCGGCTCGCGTTATCTTGACACGCGTGACGTAATAAACTACGGTAGCTAGCAGCCCTAAAAATATTTGACTCTTTCACCGCAGCCACGTCATGAATTTTAACTTATACAAGAGCTCCTTGGAATTTCTAATATTACATTAAATACCTACAAACTATATTTAAAAACCGCTTTTACTAATCGCTCTTGTAATATTGCCATCGCTTTATACGTCATTTTACTATTTTTGGTCATTTTATATCAAGATCAGGTGCTACGAGAGCGAAGTACTTTCCATGTTCTTTTTTTTCTTTTTATTGGCATAGTATATTTATTAATAGTTCATCAAATAAATGAAAAACATCGTTGTCCAACCTTTCAGTTTTAAATTGTCTGTGTTCTCGCTAGAGCTTCTGCCGGTAAATGTTTGAGTGCCCGTGCATTATAGAATAGTATATGAAAAACATCAAAATTAGTATCCGATACGAAATATATATAAGGGCTGTTGAGGTATGTATGCTTGGTACACATATATGTTTCAACAACTCATATATGTATGAATAGTTAGGTTAGCTCAGATAGGTCGCGAATTGCATGTATCAGGCAACAGCCAAAGCCGAGGTATGCCGCGCACCCTTGAGCTAGTTGTCAAAATAAAATCGGCCGAGTGTCTTAAGCGCTCGCCTTAGTAGTCTGGTGACCTCGCTTGGTCAATAGCGTAGTAAGTTCGAAAAAAAAAATTAGTACATTATGTAATAAACACATTTAGCTCATGTAGTGGCAGTGGTCTTCAATAAGACAAGATAATTAAATGACAAAAGAGAGCTTTCATAATACACTTACATATCACTTATCTTGAATATTCAAGATAATTTAATATTTCCACTTTTTATATTGATTCCTGCCAATCCACGGTGTTCCGTTTAAGGAATACTTTAGTAAGATCGTTAAATGACAATCGTACGTTTATAGAGCTTACGTTAAAACTGATGATATTTATAAAGATACTTAAATTAAAGAAAAGTCGGTGTGTATTTATGACCAAACGATAGAAGTGAAAACTTTTAAATAAAATGTTAACTACATATATACATAATTGTACATACATAGATATACATACTTTATTATTATAATACGTAATCATAAAAACGTAATTATAGAAACGATACAATCGTTGTTAGACAGAAGAGCGTGCGTTAGTGACGTCACGATTCAGTGTCTACAACTCGAGCGCGTTCGAGGTAAAGTGCAGCCGAGATACCCTATTTAGCGTCACCGAAGCGAACGTGACGATTTCCTTTACATATTTACATTACATATACAACCTTTACATATCAATTTTATTTTAAAACTTAAACATATTCGTATGAGTTTTAAAATAAAATTCCTATGAATGTGTAAATGTGTAAGGAATTACGAAAAATGACTGAATGAGTCGATCTTCACTCGAAAGTAATATATTTACGTATAAAAATATACTATTCTCGGTACACTTTATTTCCCTCGTGTTTGAAGTTTGAAGCGGAGATCATCACAGAACAGTGTGAGGAAGATAGCCTTCTGTGTAAATACACGATAAAAAGGGATAGCTATAAAGAGGGGGAAATAAATTTCGACATCTTTAGAAGTAATATGACTTTTATTTTATCTGTTTTCATTTATTCCTCATGTACTTACGGTGAATTACACTTGAACTGTATAAATATCAATATTTTTTGTAGACTAAATGAGAGTTGTTATATATTACACAGTTTTCTATTAAATTAAATCCTTACTAATATTATAAATGTGTGTTTTTTTGTAAAATTTTCACTAAATAAGTAAACTGGTCGTCATAGAGAGCTATAGAAAAGGACAAAGGTCAAATCAACATTCAGGCGAGTGAAGTCACGGAAAAAGCCAGTGTTATATAAATTACTAATTTGAATTACATCACGTCTTATGGAATGTTAGGCGTATGCTTATTTATGCAGAACATAGCCAGCATGTTGATATATCTTCTATCTATCTATTCAAATAATAAGAAGGTAAATATGACGCGTCTGTACTTTTCGATTTTTATGAAAAAAGGTGTTACAGGTGTCTAGGAATAAAATACATTTCAATCATTTTTAGAAATGTCTGCCTGTCTGTCTGTTTGTATAAACACGCATCACTTCTAAAGCAGTGGGTTTAGAATATAACTTCACAAATGAAAATCATAAAGCATATTCTCGAGAATAGCTCAGTCTTTGTTTCATTAAAATCGGTGCACTCTATCAAAAGTTATTGTAATTTGAATGATTGCACGAGTTAAGTACGAGAGAAAAGTAGATAATAATTCAGATGACTATTAATCACGGTTTTTTTACATAGGGTTCCACGCAGACGAAGTCGCGGGCACAGCTTTTATACATATAATTCTTCTGTCCGTGTTTATGTGACTGAACTCCTCCCAAACGGTAGGACCGATTTTGTTGAAATTTTTTGTGTGTTCCAGTGGATTCGAGAATGGTTTAGATTCACGATTGGTACCGGAAGGTGGCGTTGCGGTTTAATTTTAGGATTTTTTTAATTATCAAGGTTCTAGTCCGCTACATAAAAATACTTTCGCTGAAGACTATCTATTCCTTTGGAATGTAAATAATGAAAGAAGTGTATACGGCTTCATTTATTTAAAGAAATTATACACTACCCGACGGTGGAATAATCTGAGTTGTTTTAATTTATATCCACTCTTAATAGTCATTTAATTTAAAGTAAATAATCTAAAATAATTATATACAGCCCATACGATACTAAGATAATCTACGTTTCCTTTGCAAATATATTGCTATACGAATATATCTCAGTATTGAGAAGGAATGGATCGAAATTAGTACATGTTGCCGTAAAATAATAGTGTTTACTTCACCTTACCTAGACCGACCACAATTCCTTGCCAAACGGTATAGAACCGCCCTTTGGTCCGTTCCCTTTCGATAGCTACAAAGAGATGTAAACGTTATTAACAGAGCATGTGGGTTTGTTCTCGCACGTTCAAAATATTGATTTACGACAGTTCGGAAAGCCTTTTGGGGCTCAGTAAGCCTCTTCGACCCAATCGCAATTAATGGCCTCCCCGAGCAACGTCGGTGTTTGTTATGGAAACCTAGTTTCTAGATGTGACAAACTAATATATTTTTTAACATATCTACCGTGATGTTTTATTGTCCGTTAATGTACACAAAACAATATGAGTTATAACTGCTATTATTTATTTATAAACTAATGGTAATAAGGTCTTTTTAAAGTAAAGCAGAAGGTGAGAGATGAAAAGCAACTTAAATTGAGACATTCCGACTTTCATTCTCAAGAGTAGAAACATTCGTTAATAATCTAGAATCAAATCCTCGTATACCTTTATGGATATAAAACTACATTGTTCATTCAACATCATTTAAACTGCACCCTCTTTCATTTGCTAATTTTTTGACACAAAAACTAAGTCGCAATTCAATAATACTTGCTTTAAAATACTAAACACATTTTTTAATGCCCTTACTATTTTGCTACAAAAGGCCCAATGATGGATTTACCAGTAGGCTGGAGCCTAGGGCGGTAGATTTTAGGGGTGGCAAATTTAGTTCTAATTTTTAAAAATGTCTTACAGAAATTAAAAAGTTTCACATTTATAATTCTAGAAAGTGACACATCGACACAATATTTCACAATCATAGTAATTACGAGAAAAGTGTAGTGTAATTAGGAAGATGGAGCACAAACAATAACGTTGCCGTTTCACTGGCAGATAAATGTAATAAATAAGCTGATATCAAATAGTTGAGGTCCTTAGGGACGGAAAAATTTGAATAGCCTACAGGCGGCAGACTTGTACACCCGTCACTGAAAAGGCCTAATGAATAACTAATACGTACAACGTTGATCGTTCCTCTATCTAGTATATCTAACTCTGTGTTCGGGACCACCATCCCGGGAGATTTGTCGGCACAATGGCATACAATTTCCAACTATTGTGCCTTGTACACACGCGATACCGATACAATTCCTACTTAAATTGGGGTGCGTCGAATAAATTCCAAACTTCATTGCGGAAAAATTGAGTCCACATGTTTCTAGAGAAGATGTATATTTTACTGTCCTTTTTTTCTTAAAGCTATTTTCTCTTGGTTATAGATGTTTGAACATGTGTCCTACAAAAGTCAAACAATATGAATACTAATCTATCTAATAAAAATTATACCACTTGCTGACGGATAACGTATAAGTATGTAAGTTAGTTGCACAGTTATTACTATTTGGATGTCAGTACACACCGAATTGACCGTAACGTGCCGGAGCAAATGGACATCGTATTGTAATCAAAGTTGGAATATTACGAAATATGTATATTTTTAACTATATATATGGTTTTTTTTTGTTGCCATTGAGTAATTCCATTAGGCACGCTACCAGTATCAAATGATTTTTGAATGTAATGTGAAAATTGACATTATTCGGTCATTATTAATAACCAGACTAACATAAACAATTTGGTTAAAATGAGTTTGTTTATTTCGAAATTATTTACCGACTACATTAACAGGCGACACGTTGCTGTGGCTCGGTTATTATATCATTACATATTGATAATAATTCATAATTTTTGTTGATAATATCACCAATAAACATCACTTAACGTTTCAAATTATTTTTTAAAATAAAAAAACCTACTTTTTGTGACTTAAATATAAAAGTTAGACATATGCTGTTGGTGACTTTTTTGTAGGTATTATCAAGCTCTACAACTTTTCTCTAGAACTCAATCATATATGTTTCATTTTTTTAAGGCAGCGTTCGTAAGAAACGTCGTTCGACCGTTTTTTCTCCGACTTACTTTGCAAATCCGACTACCACAAATAAGTCTTTACAATTTTCGGGTTAATATATAGCCTACGATACTCACAAATAAAGTGGCTTTCTATTGTTAAAATATTTTTTTCCAAATCGGTTTAGTAGAATATTGCCCCCTACAACCCCACAAACTTTACCTCTTTATAATATTAGTATAGATTAATGCACAATATCGGAGTAGAAATATTTTCGTAAACTATGGTTATTCTACATTAAAATTAACACACACGACACAGGAATGTAGAAAAGAATAACAAAGGATAATACCTACTTAATATATGAGTAGACTTTACAGACAAAGAGGTTACGGTAATGATAAAAAATACTATAATATTATATCTCTAAAAGAATATACAACGTGTGAAAAAGGCTTACAGAAATTCTGAACCTTATTACTGACAAAAGGAAAATAACAACTATTGTACTTTTAGTCTATATTTAACACAGTAATGTAGAAAGGTAAATATAATAATACATTACAATTAATATTATTATACACATGAAACATTACAATGAAAATCCGTTAGGCCTTTTAGGCCGTTAAACCTTTTACAATTTGTTATATATTATACCATACATTCTAACTAATTATAGTTTTATTACTACCGTGGTAAAAACAAAGTTATATTGAACGGATTAATTAATTGTCAATATTTTTTTAAATATTCCATCCTTTGTTCCATAATTCTCCAAGTTCTTATTATTCTTATTATTCAAATAAATACATTTTGATACATTCTTTATTAACATTAAAACTGAATGAACAAAGGGAGTCATGTATGCACTTATTTTTAGACGTTCGAAACAGTATTCTTGTTACGATTATTTAAAACAACATATCAGGTGGCTTTATAATAAAATAAATATTATTTTTATTAACTTTTCCGGTTATTATCTTTCTGACGTAGTGGCTTAATGAAAGCGTATTCAGACATCGCATATTTCGACGTGAGTCAGAATCCTAATCTATCGGTGATAACAGAGCGTGTTGAAATTATTGCATGGTGGTAGAACATTTTCTGATGCTGAACTTGCTAAATAACGTTCTCTAGTATCACCAAGCTTCCAACCTCAAATGCCTAACTTATCAAAATTAAATCAGTTTATCTCTAGTTAAAGTCTGAAGATAGTACCTAAAATAGTTTAATTTAATATAAATTCTTTCTATACATCCCTCGGGACAAAATATGGCTGTAGTCACTATTGATATTAAGCAATATACTAAAACGTACTACAAATTCCACACTTGACATGTCCATTGTCCCGATGCGATCATTTCGTATGCAGTAACGCATCAGCAATGCAATCGAGCCGGCGCGACGCTGTCACACGGGGCTCACCAGTCACAGTACGCTCTGAGCTAGACATAACCATTATAACATGATGTTTATAAATGTTGCGATTTGCAGACAGCGAAATATATATCACTGAAATACTATTCTAATAACCGTTGGTAGCTTTTCGACACCAAACGATATCCACAGTTTGTATTAAATTGCTGTCACAAACGGATATCAAATTGAATTCAGAAATTGAAAGGAGAAAATCGCAGTCAAATTTGAGGTCGCATATGCCGTATCATCATAAATAATTTGAGGTGTATAATGGTTTATAATTATTGGAATTTAGAACACGATTATGTTTTTTAATTACCTTTCCCAACAATATTAACATCAAAGTGACAATTTGACATCCACTTACTAAAACCAAAATTGTTGTCCACTTGGCGTAAATAGTATCAAGTTTTGTGGCAACAAGCTTTACAGGCGAATGTGTACACGAATGAAAATCGATTATTTTGCATGAATTTTGGATTTTCACTTTAGTATTCTTTACTTAATTACCTTGTAACGTATCCTTCAACTATGACTGATACATATTATTAAACAAAGAGATGTAATATTATGTCATGCATAAAAAAAATATCGTTTCTCCCATGAAGTTGAAATCATGTACAGTTATTAATAGTATTCGCTTGGAAGTTTCTGATATAGTCCCATCAAATGTATTATATAAAATTTTACATTTCAAAGATTAGTACTGGTTTTTTTCCATCTATATTGTTCCAACTGTGATTATAATCTTAATGAAGTAAAGTTCAAATTCGTAGACTGTGTAATATCTAAAATTGCCAGCTCTTGGAGCATTTCCAAATGCTTAGGCCAGCGTTTATCGTATACACGGTACATGCGGCAAAATGAACTTTAGGTGATTTACTACGTATGATTTCACTATATTTGCTAATTTTTATAACATTTACTTGATTACTCTTTATCTATCACGCTGAATTCCATCCAAATCTGTTATGATATCTATATTATCTACCTAATTGACTGCTAGAACTATTATTTAATTGATTCAAAAAATAACAATTTACAAAATAAAACGCGCATGTCTCGTTACAAATTGAATTATCAGCTTTATATCGTACCGATATCTATACTATATAATATAATGTAATAATATTATTATAAAGAGGTAAAGTTTGTGACGTTGTAAGGGGTAATCTCAGGAACTACTGGTTCGATTTGTAAAATTCTTTCAGTGTTATACACGTCATTTATCGAGTAAATGTATAGGCTGTATGTATCATCACGCGAAGACTAATAGGAGCGGAGTACCAATGAAGAATGTTTCAAAATCGGGGTATTTTTTCCTTTTAGCGTTAGCCCAAAGTAACTATTCCACGCGAACGAAGTCGCGGACAGAGGCTAGTAACGTAATAAATTGCACTCGCTAATCTTATTTTACGTAAACTTTCGTTTACATTCAGATTGATTCTAGATCTGAGAAAGAAAAGTGACGAACACACAACCCGTACACATGTTTAAAGTGGCAACGACTGTAACAAAATCGTGTATGTATTGAAACGGCTTCACTGCCAATTTTGTCTACTCGAGTCCGTTCACCTCACGCCCTTTAGGTAAAACGGGGGCATCAAAATAAATTTACCACCCCTCTAATTCCAGTGAGCACGGTATCCCCTTATGATTCACCCCAAGTGTTACCATGGCAACACCGTTTCCAAAACTGCATCACCCTCTAAACATTCCTCGGAGCCTGCAGTTACCCATTATTGATGTTTCTGTACGATGTTAGGCACCTCACGGGGGCGTTAAGCTCACATCGTAAATTTTCCGTAAATATTGACTAAAGCTACTTACTCTATTTATCACTTTTATGGCACCGCTGTCCTGTATCTGAGGTCAGGGCTTCTGTAAATTGGTTAATGCAGTAACTTTATGTCTCCAGTAATATTAAATATTATCTAGTTTATGTTTTGCAGTGTTTATATTTAGTTAACGGAATTTATATTGGTATTGCTAAATATTAAGTTTTGTCAGGAATATAACGACTCATTCTAATTACATTCCGTATACAAGGAGTATTTCAATTGTGATAACTTATAAAAATACTAAGATCTAGAATTTAAAAAAAAAAGTCATTATTAATAACAATGGCATGATTAATATAAATTAACAGGTAATTGAGAATTACTGCATAGAAACACGCGTGCAAAGTCACAGGCCCAGCTAGTAATGTGCAATGTTAAAAAAAAACGAATTCCAATAAATTAATAAACGATCGCTACGTGTTATTATTAAGTTTGAACAAAAATCTAATATTTCGTTCTTCTTATTCCAGGGATGCCGGTTTCCTGAAGATGGCCTCACGCACCCCGTCCCTTGAGTCGCTGCCCGGTGCCAACTCAATAGGTTCTCTAGAACGTGGCTCCATATCGCCTCTGACCCTCAGTGGATCCTCACCTCCTGCGAGCGATTCCGCTGTATGTGACCTTCGGGAATTCGACGGCCTCGACACAACTTGCGCAATCTGCCGAGAAACATTCGTTGATCCCAAAGTACTTCATTGTTTTCATACATTTTGCCGGGCTTGCCTGGAGAGAGAACAAACGCATCCAGATAAGTTAACCTGCGTCACTTGCCGCGTCGATAGTCAACTGCCTGCTAGTGGAGTACACGGTCTACTCACCAACTTGGTAATAGTAGCTGCTGTCGAACAGGACGCTGATTTGCTCCCAACTGGTCGACAGACCAATTCGCCTTCAGCTCGGTGCACCGGTTGCAAATCTAAAGAGTCAGACGCCGTAGCGCGTTGTGTCGATTGTGTAAACTTTCTCTGTCCAAACTGCGTTATGGCGCACCAGTTTATGCATTGCTTCGAGGGTCACCGTGTGTTGGCGTTTCCTGACCTAAAAGACGACAAGGGTATACTAGGATCTACCCTTACGACAAGCGGAGACAAAACCGCTTTCTGTTCGAGACACAAAAACGATATATTAAAATACTTCTGTCGTACTTGCTCTGTGCCGGTGTGCAAAGAATGTACGATAATTGAACATCCAGCAGCATTACACGATTGCGAACATCTATCGGATGCTGGACCTAAACAACTGGAACTTATGCAACAATCTGTTAACGAAGCCAAAACTCGTGCTACTGAAATAAGGCATGTTGTTAAAACGGTCGAACACGCCGCTGGCAAATTACAGGTACAGTACCATAAAGCTCAAAATGAAATTAATGACACGTTCCAATTTTACCGTTCTATGTTGGAAGAACGGAAACAAGAACTTCTTAAGGAACTTGAAAGTGTATTCTCTACGAAACAAATAGCCCTCACTGTTGTGGGTCAGAAAGCTCAAGAGACAGTCGACAAAATATACCAAACTTGCGACTTTATGGAAAAATTAACGAAATGCGCTAATATAGCGGAGATATTGATGTTTAAAAAACTCTTGGACACTAAATTGCAATCCCTCATGAGTTCAAACCCTGAGCAAAGTGTTCAGACCGCATGCGAGCTTGAATTTGTTTCTAACTATCAAGCTATTCAAGTAGGAGTAAGAAACACATTTGGATATGTACGTTCAAGTTCAGAAGCAAACGTAGGTCCTACCAAGCAGCCGCCTATCGCTCGTCCTACTGGCTCCCTCTTAAACGGAGGATCTTCATCTAGCAGCAGCAGTGTAAATGGAAGTTCTGGGAGCCTAAACGGTGGTATCCACCTACCTACTGGACTAAATGGCGTCCTCGATCGCCCATATGCTAATGGGCTCCTTGGACCAACGAGCCAATCCACCTCGCCTTTCGAATCAAACATAATCTCGAAACGATTTAATAGTGCAAATAGTTTGGGTCCATTTACCTCAGCCATCGGAGATATTAATCTAAATGGAATCAACCCTTATGAGAAATGGTCAAACGGTGGGTGCGATACACTTTTTCCACCGACTAATACTGATCCTTATTCTCTTACGGCCGCAGCACATTCAGATCCAATTTTGGACTTGACAAACAAACTAATTTCAACTGCCATTTTTCCGCCTAAATCTCAAATTAAACGACAAAAGATGATTTATCACTGCAAATTTGGAGAATTTGGTGTTATGGAAGGTCAGTTTACTGAACCTAGTGGTGTTGCCGTGAACGCTCAGAATGACATTATTGTCGCAGACACAAACAATCATCGAATCCAAATTTTCGACAAGGAAGGACGATTCAAATTTCAATTTGGAGAATGTGGTAAACGAGATGGCCAGCTCTTGTACCCCAATAGAGTGGCTGTAGTACGTACGTCTGGGGACATTATTGTAACGGAAAGATCTCCTACACACCAGATTCAAATCTACAACCAATACGGCCAATTTGTACGTAAATTTGGTGCCAATATTCTTCAACATCCTCGTGGAGTTACTGTCGATAATAAGGGACGTATTGTTGTAGTAGAGTGTAAAGTGATGCGCGTTATCATTTTCGATCAAATTGGAAATGTCTTGCAAAAGTTCGGTTGTTCCAAACACTTGGAGTTCCCGAACGGAGTAGTTGTTAACGACAAGCAGGAGATCTTTATCAGCGATAACCGTGCTCACTGTGTGAAAGTATTTAATTATGAAGGAATTTACTTACGCCAAATTGGAGGAGAGGGTGTGACAAATTATCCTATAGGTGTCGGGATTAATGCATCCGGTGAGATTCTGATCGCGGATAATCATAATAATTTCAACCTGACAATATTTACACAAGAGGGGCAACTTGTCTCAGCTCTCGAAAGTAAAGTCAAACATGCTCAGTGCTTCGATGTGGCGCTAATGGATGATGGATCCGTTGTGCTTGCAAGCAAAGACTACAGGCTGTATATTTACCGCTATGTTCAAGTCCCACCTATAGGAATGTGAGCCTGCCGCTCGGATCACAGAAGGTCAGAATGACCGATGAGGCCAAAATACAACTCATACAAATATAGATTTGCACAATAATGATTCTGGCCGTACTCGTCATTTTTTTTTAAATAATAATATTCAACGTAAAGTCGATGAGGACTTTGTTCAAGTGTTGCGATGTTTTCGGCTGTCTCGGTGTGATCAATTATACTGACAATTGGGAATTCCTTGTATTTCGAAATGAGATCTCTGTATGGATTATTTCTAAACGAAACAGTAATGAGATTAGTTATAGTATTGATGTTGTTATTCGAGTACCTTTTGGAAGATAGAGATTATTCCGTTGAAGTAAACAGAATATTTGGAACGGTGTTCTCGACCCCCTATCATTTATTAATCTATTGAATAATATTTTTTCATATCCCGCATCGTTAAATTAGGGATGAATATTAAGGGCATTTGTATTATTTAGCCCATTTGTTGGACCAATATTTTAACTATTATTACTTAACAAATTGTTAGGTGTTAAGAGTGTGATTTTATCGTAATAGGGAGAGCATCGAGCGGTATTGTTGTTAGTTTTAAGAATTATTCTACGGCACAAGGGCACTTCCTGTTTTTAATTAGCACTTATTCTGTGTCGATGGAAAAAAATATGATTATAAAAACTAAGTAAGAAGTTGTTACATTATTATTAGGTAAGTGTTAAATTGATTGAGCTGATATCGAACAATCTTTAGTTACTGCCCCCATTTGATATAATTACAAAATTATAGGGAAATGTGATGTTAGGGGTTTTATCAATGAGAAAGTTGAATGCGATATTCGGATGTTTGCTACAATGACTTCTATACTCTAAATAATTTACAAGATTTACATTCGCTATAACGATTTTACTATCGAAAATGTTTTGTACAACTCAATTAATACGCAATTTTTCTACTGATACTACTATACTTCTGGTGTAGAGATATATAAAACATTTTTGATGACGTATTCTCTCCTTATTTAAATCGAATAGGTTTATTGATGTGATAAATAAAAGTTTACAATATAATATCCGCGTTACCGCCTAGTCACTGAGATCGCACCGCATTAGCTTCTCCCTGTTGTTTTTTAAACAGTAATATTTGGTTAATAGTTCGTTAATATTTAAAATGTTTTCCTACAATTGGATACGGTAGTAACTAGAGTATTACAGCGCTAGGAAATTTTCGTCTCGCTAGATTATTTTTTTTTATTGAATTTGAGATTTAGCTTTAGATGGTACAGCGCGGTGTATGCGCTACCATGCATCACCTACTTACTCGGAGTATTATTATAAACCTGCTTGGTATACAAAATAATTATACAATTTGTTATTCGGGTAAGATATTTTTTTGTACGGAAACTATTTTTTTAGTAGTTATAGCGGTAGTATTATCTCATACGGTGCATGTGTAACGTTTACTTATTATTTTGTATTTTATAAACATTATGCTATTATTATTTTTGAATTCATCCTGTGTTTGGTGTGTTAGAGGAATTATTTTAGTTCGACTTTTTCTTTAATTATTTCGGTTTTCCTTAGTTAATAATGATTTTTTTTTAGTATTTTTATAAAGAAATTTACTGAATCTTTAACTATAATAATAGATCTGAAACGTTAATTAACTCCGGGTTCGGAGATAGTTTTTTTTTGTTTAATTACTTGATCTGTATTAAGTATATTCCTTAGGTTATATGCGTGCCGTTCCGGTGATAATTCCTGTTTTTTTTTTACTAAAATATCTCACTATTGAAGCCACGTCGACGCTGGGCTAGCACGTACTGTGGTCGAAACGAATACCTGTTTGATATGTGCCATACAATCATATTGTGATTTAATAAGTGATATTTAGTATTGTTTTGTAAATATGTACAATATTCTCATTTTACTAATAGGATTATCTGAACGAACATCTTGAATGATTTCATTTTATTGTCTGTGCGTGACAAGGTAGTGCTTGATTGTGTAAAGGCAGTTCTCGTCCCAACATGAGTAACTCTTGTTTTAAATTAGTTCCTTTTACCCGAAACGCATCTTCGGTCGCCTCATACATTATCATGCGTGGTAGCAATAAACACGAAAGATTTTAAGAATTGATTCTTGTTTTCTCCCACATTTATGTTTTCTGTATTTTATAACGTGCCACTACGTGCATTGTCCTTAACGTGTTGACGTGTCTTCGATTACGTAGCTAATATCCTCTCTTAGATATCACTGCATTAGGTGAATTACAATTTACTGTCATCATCTTATAGTCCAAAATTCAGTGATCTGTCACCAATGATTTTATTATAGACTGTTCTGTTCCTAATTATACTAAGATCTGATGGTAAAGTTTGTATTTCACTTAATCCACTGGTTGAATTGAACTCATCGTTAGCTATACAGTACGTGATTATGGTGAACGAATTTGCTTCATCTCAGTTTGTTTTGCCGAATTAAACACCGAATACGCACTTTATGTAGAAATTACCAAATGAGTTTATTTTTTTTTTTACGTTTTTAATTCGTCTCTCATAACTGAGATCGCTAGTAGTATTCTTGGATATAGATATAAAAACTGAATTCTTTCTAAAAATTATACTATACGTGTTGGTAGTTTTATGTGTGTTAGTGTAATTTTTATATATGAATTCAGTTTGGTAACAATATACGCTTTTCTTTATTGACGTCAATTCAACGTATTGTATTTAAGTATAGTATAGTATATCGAAATTTATAGTAAGATTTGCAAATTATGACAACTTCATTTTTCACAAATTTTGTAACATTTTCTTTTCGACGTTTCTTTTTTAGTTATTCAGTTAATTTTTTGCCAGAAGCGGTAATTTAAGTTTCCATAATAACGATGATCATTCATTAGAAGGTAATTTTTATTTTTTATCTCCATTAGTAAATGTTTTCGCATAATATTTAATAAGTGATTGATACAATGTGTTTTGTGAAGAACATTCATTCTTAAAGTTGCATTTCAAAATCTTTTCGACTGATTAAATTTGAAACGTGTTTTCTCTTTAAATATATTTTGTCAATGTTTGTTGTTATAATTATTATTATTATTATAATATTATTTTTTTAATTATTTGTATAAACAATTGTTCTTTAAATTAATGTACATCGTTTTGTTTTGAATTATTTTTGTTGTATAATTGCTTTTTTATAATAATACCAATTCATTGCAGTTTTACTGTGTGTTTTATTTTTTATTTCTACTTTTACTTTTGCCCGATTAGTGCTTTGGTAGTTTATACGCAATTGTTTTTGTAGAGTGCAACAAAAGCAGTTGTGATTTTCAATGCATGTTTGTGCTAGTCAATCGCATCAAGACAAAATGAAATATGTAATAAAGAAAAAAAATGTGGACAGACGTATGTCAATTAAATTTAATCAGTGCTATCTTCTTTACGTTATAGATATTTTCATTATTTTACAATGCTATTGTTCCTATTTTAATATCGATATTCAATAAATATCAAATCGATGTTCGAATAAAATTTTACATATTATTCGATTATTAATATCCCAACGGAATGATCAAATGTATCGTACATATTCGTTATTTAAGATCTGATTTTACAATAGTATATGACTACTGCATAAACTTAATTGTTTAATCTTAGTATCCCTACAAAATACATGTTCGATAGACATAAATATGTCTCGAAATTATTACTCCAATTTAATTTTTTAAAATCTTGTCTATGTTTTTCTAGCACAAACATCTTAAGGTGTAGGCGTTCGTGTGCGTGTGTTTTTTATTTCTGTATGTGTGTGCTTAGATAATGATACAGTTGGTGTCGGGATCAAATAATACGGTAACTTGGTAAGTATTCATTTAAAATATATTCTGAATCATCCAAGAGTTCCTTATTCTATCTAATTTTATAAAAGAAAACGATAATACTTAAGGGTTTTCGTTTTAACGGAACAAACATCTATTATATTATTAATGAAGCTATTAAAAACAATTAGATTACTCGAAAATATTTCTAGGATATTACTGCATTTAATTACTTAGGTTACTACCGATTCCAAAAGCGTATTTAAAACAACTAACCAAAAGCATTACACCAAAGCTTATAAATTTTTCAAGTATCAACATTAAGGACAAAAATACGAATGTTATCCGTAATTTATTGGTAACTCTAAAACTAAAACTCGTCAAAAGCAAATTGGTTAAAAAACAGAAGAGGAATATATACTCAACTGTTTTTTCTCCGTGTATTTCTATACAGATACTATATTTTTCTATACAATTATATCAAAACAACGAATTGTTTTAAATATTTAAATGAAACAGCGAAGAATGACATGTTGCAGAATAATAAACCCATTGTTAGTTTCGTGTACTTATCGAACCATAAAATTAAAACTATTTCTTTTAACTGAAGCCAATACTTTTGCATGTGCTATTTATTTATTTATTTATTCACTTGGTACAGAAATAATATTATGAGTCACGTTATTCAATTTATATCAGTTAAATGTTTAGTTTAAGTCATTCCTTTTTCTGATATTCTTTTACCAATTTACGTAAAGATACTTCAAAATGACTTAAAAACATACAAAAATAACAAATCATTCCAAATCGATTAAAGCTTTCATTACGAATTAGAGTACAGTTATTAGGGTGTCTTTAACCGATTTCTTGATTTAGTAACGTTCAGTATTATTTAATAAATCATAGCATAAAATCTTTAAAAATCTTTGTTTGACCTATTTATCATTTAGTAATGTTATTTATCATTTAATAAATGGTGGTATAAAATCTAAAAATAAGGAGTATTCGCGTTTTGTGTAACTTATTTTTCCATTTAGTAATATTCATCATCATTTAGTAAGTTATAGTATAAAATCTATAAAAATAAGTAGTGCTCAGAAACGAAATAAATTAGTGAAAACCTCATAAACTCATAACTACTTATCTCAGTTTATTAGTTTATTTCGATGAGAATAAGCTTCATATAAACTTCGAGCAATTTTAGCCACTATTTTAATTAAAACTACGAGTAAATTATTGAGAAAGGTAATTTCTTTAATATAGATATTTTGCATATGGAACAATAGCTAATACAAAGGCATCTCAGTGAACTAAGCGGTAAATAAACAACTTTAACGTTTAAAATATAAAACACATTCTTATGATAGTAGGCTATAAACTCTTTACGTGTAAGGATTTCGTATCTAATGTAAGTTAAACGTAAAACCCTAAATAAGTTTTACTTCCATACTAATTAATTAACCTGACATCCATTCTTTGTATACAGTTCCCGATCTCTTGTCAGCAACACAGCTTGAGGAAACGCTACCAAAAACCAACTTCCAAGTCAATTAAACTAGGGAACATTTTTACTAAACTTAGCACCTATTAGAAGTAAGCTCAGGCTAGGCTTACTAAGATTGTTTATAATTTTATACTCAGCTATTTTAAAATTAAGGGTTATATTTTTTCCATATCATAATTTGATATCTCACCCACACAAATCTGCGTGTAATTTGCTAACAATTTTAAATATTTTATAATGCTATCAACTTCTTCCATGTATAAATTCGTGCATCACGTTATAACGGTAAAAATAAGATCCTAGTTACCTACATCACATTACGAACTTAAGTTTTGATAAATATACCTCATAAAGTTTCATGCTAAGTTTTGGAATGATATTTGAAAGAAAATTTCACTGCTTGTACTAAAGATTAAGGGAACTATCGCTCGTTTCAATTGCCTTATCTGTAAATAGATTAATCGGTAACAACTTGAGTAATATATTCTTTTGCATAATTTAGTCATTGGTGCTGTGGCGCTTAGTAGAAGGGACTTGATCATTGATGAAATTCAAGCTTCTCCCTTCGTGTCATTCGTTCCCGATGAAATTATCCATTAAACCATTATATATCCTTTGAACCACAATCTCTTTAGGAAGTGTGTAGGAGAGTAATGTAAATTGTACATTGGGAAAAGTTAGAATTAAAGCAATGTTAGTAGCATTAATGCATAGGATTAAGGAGTGCCGGGAAGTGTACAAGAGATAACGAGTTGAGGTATGGCGTATTGTGAAAAACTGTGTATTTTTGTAACATTGACATTCAACGATAGGTAACCGTTTGTAAGATGTTATTCAAATTTGAACGTAAATAATGTTATTAGGTGGAAAGTATTTAAGAGAGTTAGGCTATATTGTTGAATGCGGCGAATTGCATGATATCCGAATTCGACAGGATTGGAACTCAATAATAAGGGTTTAAAATAACCATATCGGTAGATGTACGTGTATTTATTTAAATCATTGTTTGAAAAGAATAAATATTAAGTATCTGGAAGTTATAAATATTTAATAATTCACCTGTTAATGTATTCATCCAGATAGATTGAATGTTTCAATGTTAGCTTATGGGATCATCGGATTAACGATGCGAACACTCATATTTACGTAGTGGATTGTCGTTAAATTTTATAGTACGTACGTTAAGGAAGCGTTGATGATATTTGTGTATATAGCTTGAACTGCTTCATTCATCAGCAGACTTTATGTCGCAAATAATTGCTCAGGAATTGTATTCATTTATTCATTATATTATATTTATTGATGATCGTACGTGATCGCTTTAATTGTGATTTATAAGTCGGCGATGTCGCGTCATGTTAAAATATACCGCCAATTGATAATTTTAATGAATTGCACAGAACGTTGGTGTTTCACTTAATTTTTGATGTATTTTTTCTTGAAAATAACATATTTGATGGTTTTACTGGATTCGGTGGGACGTTGAGTTTGAGTAGTGGTGGAAAATTCAATAATGTGCTGGGTGCTTATCCCGGCCCCGGTACGAATTTTCAGGAACTTGTGATTGTTGTAAGTTAAGGTCAAATTAACAAAGCACATATGAGCACAAACCATCCCTCCTCAAAGAAAATACTATGCTGAATGTTTAAAATTAACTCACGTTTGAATTTATGATACATTTTATTGTAAAAAAAAAAACATATTTTTACTATCGCTTAAGTTAGTTGAAGCGATTGCAAATAATAGTATTTATTTTAACAATGATAACGATTTTTTAAAATGAAGTTTTGGAATTCTTAGTTTCTTAGGTGTTTTATATGATATGAATTCTACTGAAATATTGACCGTAGATATAATATAATATATTATTATATTTAATTGCTCTTATGTATACTGTAGCGATCAATGTGGCTAATTTAATTAGAATATATACACACTATGTCTTTAAATACTTAGCATCTTACTCTGAATTAAGAAGAAAAGAGATAAATAGTGGTTCTTGCATTTCGTGTGTTAGGTAATATATATTATAAGATGTGTGATTTTTAGTTAATAACTTTATACGAGGAAAGATTCCAAATAGTGTGTGTTATGAGAATGTGGTAAGTGACATATCATGAAATGTTTCTAATTATAATGGTGTGAGGGATAGAGGTGGGAGACGTGAATGGTTAGTGAATGACTTCTGTTTCTGTTTGGAATGTGACAATACTGAAACCGTTTTGAATTATACAAGCGTTGATAGTGAAAGATTTAATAGGAAATTTTGCTGATATGACATATCGTTCACTTATGGTGTCGTGAGTGGAGTAAACAAAATTGTTGTCAGCTTGAGTTTGTTCGTCGCGAACGTTGTAGTTTATCATGTTGGATTTATAGAGGGAACTATTGTCTTGAAGATTGGATTATCATTTGGAATCTTTCTAACGATGCTAGTCGCCAAAGATATTTAATTAAAAGGGAATTAAATGTTAATTATACGTATGCACGTAATTAAGAACGAAATTAGTTGTACGATGCTTAAATTTGTCCACACACAAATCGATTTTACACACTTAATGCCATCCTGCCAGTTGTAAGGAAAACACAATGCTTATGACGAATTAATTTTAATATATAAATATATATCCTACTGTAGAATATGGAGTAGTATGTATTTTTAGATATTGCATTGTGTATGTTAGTATAGTTTGTAAGATACTTTGAGCTTTGAACAGTTCGGTTCTGTCACCGATATTTTTACAGTGTAATAGATACGTGTAATTTCAAGCAGTGCTTTCCTTGACGTAGTATACAATTCGTAGTTGTAAGGGTATGTATAGAACGTGACATCCCCACGTTTCCTTCAGCACCCAACATTTAAATGACACGCAGCTTAAACTCCGGTCTATTGTTGGAATACACTCGCGTGCACGACGCTTCATTTGTATATAGAACCGATTAGATTTATCGTCACTTAAAAAAAGAAGACATAAATATAATTCAGTAAACTTACTGTATAATCTACTGAGACACCATTTTGCGCCGTGGCCTTAAATTTTAAGGGATGTGTTTGAGATCTTTGTTAAAGTAAAGAAATTAAGACATTTCAATATTTGTATGAACTTGAGCGATTTCCTGTGTGTTCCACACGTTTAGTCGTCATGTTTTTTAAATGTAAGTGCTGTAATAATATATTGACATATACTTTTATCTGTAACTAGGTTAGATGTTGCAGTAGGACTCTGTAGGTGTCGCTTTAACTACGTTCTAAAGTAATTGTTGTTTTCAACCACTTCGTGCATATCTCCATTAAACATGTTTGTAATTGTTACCTACTCATTAGTTACTTTGAGACTGTTCAAATTGTACTCTATCGAGAAATTTTCACTAAGGGAAAGGGCTGTATTAGCAGATATTTTTGATACTTTGGGAATAATCGATGGGAAACAAACGAGTGATAATGAATTCAATGTGGAGCGACAGTTCACGATAGGTCGTTAGATCCGAATGTTATTTCGTGATGTTCGCACGAGGCTGTCTCTGAGGACGTTGTGAGAGTCGTCGTCTTGATGAAAGATATGTCACATCTCTACTTCGTAAGCATGGATAATAAAATTTAAAATGTTACTGTAAACGAAAAAAAAAATGTTGTTCTTATATTTAAAAAAAAAAGCGATGGTTTTCGCTGTGTTGTTTTTCATATAATCAATAATATTTCCTTTATTTTTTGTACTCTTTAGTGTTAAGGTTAATATTAAAATTGGAAACTATTCAATGTTGATTACTCTAAAAACCAGTAAGGTGTGTGTTAAGAATGGTATTTACGTGGTAAAATGTATTGGCGACGAATTAGTAGGGATTCAAAACTGACAAATTATAATATTGCAGAATTTATCAAAATTTTCACTAATCTTTTTTTGGAGAAAACTCTCTTAATTATATTTTTGATTTAGTCGTAGTTACGTGACGAAACGTGCGCAATAATGTATTCTAAACTTAAAGTAATTTAAAGTAGTAAAAATAATATTTAAATAACATGGTCCTTCTTATCCCATATTTACCGTTATGGTTGCAGTTGCAAATTCTCCATCCAAATTTTTCGTAATTTTAATCCAGTCATTATATTCTTATGAATTCTGAGCTACTGATATTTGATAAAAATAAATTGGCAACTCCAGTTACTGTTCTATCAAACTTCTAATAGTTATCAGTTGAGAAGTTGACGAATGTTCCATAAAAACCCTTGCGCTAAAATTAAATTAATATAGATAACAGTGCCTCTCGGGGAAGATGGTTTAATTTACTCTATCCAATGATAGTTAAAAATTACAAATATAAGGATTTAACGCTTTATATACTTGTAAAGTCGGTACAGTTCAAAAACGCTTCTGGCAATAATCTTGCGTAATAAATAGGTCAATAGTAAAATATCATGGAAATTTATCTGAGTTTTATCAATGATACTGTAACTAAAAACATGTAGTTACGTTAACTACATGATATTTTAACAAACAAATGGCACGATAACGCACACATACGTAAAGTAATATTGTAACGCCACGCTGTCTTAAATAAAATGTGGAAGTACGATGGCATATTCTCAATATCGGTGGTCAAAAAGAAATAGTTATATGTTGCTTAGATACGCGACGAGGCAGCCGTCGATTAACAAGCCTTGACAGCACTTATGACGTATCTACAGCTTTTTTGTTATAATATCATTGGTTTTAATCCGTGGTAAATTAGTCACGGCCAATTTCCCCGAACCCTTGCGCTAAAATTAAATTAATATAGATAACAGTGCCTCTCGGGGAAGATGGTTTTAGTTTACTCTATCCAATGATTTTTTTAAATTACTAATATAAGAATTTAACGCTTTATATACTTGTAAAGTTGGTACAGTTCAAAAACGCTTCTGGCAATATATATATTGCGTAATAAATAGGCCAATAATAAATGATCGTGGAAATTTATCTGATATTTATCAATGATATTATAATTAAAAAGCTGTAGATACGTTACCTACATGATATTTTGACAAACAAATGGCATGATAACGCACACATACGTAAAGTAATATTGTAACGCCACGCTGTCTTAAATAAAATGTGGAAGTACGGTGGCATATTCTCAATATCGGTGGTGAAAAAGAAATAGTTATATGTTGCTTAGATACGCTACGAGGCAGCCATCAAAGGAAGCTAGCTAACCAAGTTTTTACAAGCCTTGACAGCACTTATGAGGTATCTACAGCTTTTTCGTTATAATATTATTGATTTTAATCCGTTGTAAATTAGTCACGACCAATTTCCCCGGGAGTCTCACTAGCTTTTTCCTTGGACGATTAGAGTCTCTTCTTACTGAAAGAATTTTGCGGAAGAACGCGGAATTATTATGAAGAAAACGTGTTGTCTAAACTTGAAACAATAATTGAATCGTCGCCTAACTTAATTCTTCATCTATCTTTTTCATCCTAAATTATCCTTCTGTCGACTTAAAAAGGCCGTTTTATATACGCGTAGCGAAAGATAATAAATTATTCAAACAGTTTTACTAAATATTTTAGATAGATAACTTACTGTACTTATTGCGAGCATCCATTGATGTCGGAAAAAACGATGAAACTAATAACCCTAATAAGACTTTGAATAAAGACGGATAATTTAAAAATTCACTTCTTATTTCTGTATATAAAAACGGCCTTTATATTCGTCATAATTTTTTACGTTAGTTCAGGCCTAGAGATGTTTTGTAACCGTAAAGATAAGGTTCTATCAACAATTCTTAGATGGTATGACTCAATTTTAAGACTGATGACAGTGAAAAAAATTCAAAATTAAAAAAAAAAAACAAAATTATACACCCTGGATAATACTTTTATCTCCATTTCAGTTTAAATCATTGCGCTAACGGTATACGATGGTGAGCTAGACAGGAATGTAGTTTTAATCTAAATTAATATGATAGTCAAATTTTAGGAGCTGGAATGGTGTAGTTCACCATCTGATACCGGTGTATTACACCAATAGTCACCTATTCTCAACACTTTTCTGTCTTCTATCTCGAAAGACGATGATTAGAGACCGATCGAGAATTTATCGAATTCTCCATGGTATGGTTAAATTCAGTAACGTTGAAATTGAACGGGGGGAAAAGTGAAATACTATTTGTTGCCAAAGTGTTGTTAGGGATAAACATGTAGTTATAAAATCGGTTGTCACTTGCATAATTAAGTTGTTCTCGAGTGATTTGGTATTAAGGAGGAAAGTTGAAAAATATTCCTTATGATATATTTTTTCATAATGATCCTGATCGCTAATCAGTACTTAAGGTTTTTATCTGTGTAGAAGTTTAAAATTAACGTGTGGTAAATTATGTCGTTACTACGGTTCCTGCCTGTTGTCTTTGTAACCCTGATTGGTGGATTACGATACATTTATATAAAAACATGTTTCAGTGAATGCTCCGAAAAGTTTGAGGAGTTGTCTACTTACGAGTAGATGTAACCACAATGGTTTCATGTAAATGTCACCTCATTCGAAACCTCCGTAATCGACAGCATTATTTCAACTATCCTCAATATTGACAACCAATATTGCTGCTATTCGTTTGCGAATTATTAATAAAAACAGCAGGCAAACCGTGGAAAATGATTTAGTTGTTTAGTGTTCATGTTATATTAGATTCTATTTTAACAATTCCGAAAGATATCTAAACACTGTTTCCGCTTTTATAACATAATCCAAATCTATTGGTACCGTCAACCCGTGTTTTGAACATTTTGAACTTGTAAACTTTATATTGTATCTTTTAAGTTAAATACCGATTGATTTGTACAATATTTAAAAATCAATAAGAAACTCGAAGAATAAACAACGGTTTTACAAGTTAAATCCAAAGCAAGATTAAATTGTAATTGGTTAACTCGCTAAGCAAATGAAGTCAAAAAATTTAAAATGTAAATCTGTTTTTCCCACAAATGTCCTCGGCCTTTTATGTGAATTGGGTACATTCACCTCAATCTAAAGATATGAAACGTATTTTTAATAAACATTATTAGCATCTATAATATATAACACAATTAACATATAATTATCATGTAAAGACATTTGAACATACTGTATAAACTACTAGGGCATAAAAACAGATGGATTTAGTATTTAGATTTATGATCAATACTTAATCACACCCAATCGAAAATAATATAAAGGCACGAAGTAAAAGACTCTTGTTTAATGTGTTTAAAAAAATCTCGCACTCTCAAACCAAATGTTTAGTTAGAAATCATGTAGCATTAATCATCATTTGCTTTTCATTTATGAAGTTAATTTAAATACTGATACAGCAAAATGACTAAAACAGAAGTGACACTTTCAAGAACGACTATTTTTTGAAACCGTTAATTGCGTACATAAATTAAGTCACCAAATTAATACGACTATCCTTCCAGTGTTCGAAAGATGCTGCACGCTTATTACTACATTAATTTGGTATGGTTACAGATTCCAGTCCAATTTTTGCATTGATTAAAATATAAATTAATAAAATAAAGAGGGGTATTGTCATTCAGTTTTGCCGGGATGTGTATTTATTGATTCTGGATTAAGGAAACCGTTGAAGATATTACGAGTTATTTGAAATTAATAATTACGGCTTCCAAAGCCAATGTTCATTACAAATCAATCGGTATTTTGTTAGGAATGCGTAATATTGACAGCGTTACGTTATCACCATGATTTGTGGTAGAGTTACACAAAACTTTATGTATGAGCCAAGTTTAAAATTGTCGCTCAAGAAGCACGCCAGACAAAAAATAGACCATCCTAAGTTTGGAAAGAAGGTAATTTTTTACAAAAGGACAATGTAAAAGATTTTATATTCAAAATCTTAAAAAGTTTTTTTTGTATAACACCAATTTAATTATTTCAATAAATCCATCCGGGAGATTAATGTTTTGGAGTGTTCAGTAGAAAATTTATAACTTTCAATATTATCTTGTAGAATTCTATTTTATCTCTTTTCATAAACTACGTATGTATTGTTATTACTTCCTACCAATTAATCAATTTCCTTCATACGAGACATATCTTAACAGATCATACAAAATATAATATATTATACTCACATTGTCCTAATGTTTAAAATGCAAAAACAGCTGTCAAATAATTCGTGCTCCTAATTTGTATACTAAAACTTAATTACCATTATTTATATTGTTAACTTCTAATTTATTAATAATTTATTATAACTTATTGTGTGCGTCAACGATTGGATTATCATTTGGAATCTTTCTAACGATGCTAGTCGCCAAAGATATTTAATTAAAAGGGAATTAAATGTTAATTATACGTATGCACGTAATTAAGAACGAAATTAGTTGTACGATGCTTAAATTTGTCCACACACAAATCGATTTTACACACTTAATGCCATCCTGCCAGTTGTAAGGAAAACACAATGCTTATGACGAATTAATTTTAATATATAAATATATATCCTACTGTAGAATATGGAGTAGTATGTATTTTTAGATATTGCATTGTGTATGTTAGTATAGTTTGTAAGATACTTTGAGCTTTGAACAGTTCGGTTCTGTCACCGATATTTTTACAGTGTAATAGATACGTGTAATTTCAAGCAGTGCTTTCCTTGACGTAGTATACAATTCGTAGTTGTAAGGGTATGTATAGAACGTGACATCCCCACGTTTCCTTCAGCACCCAACATTTAAATGACACGCAGCTTAAACTCCGGTCTATTGTTGGAATACACTCGCGTGCACGACGCTTCATTTGTATATAGAACCGATTAGATTTATCGTCACTTAAAAAAAGAAGACATAAATATAATTCAGTAAACTTACTGTATAATCTACTGAGACACCATTTTGCGCCGTGGCCTTAAATTTTAAGGGATGTGTTTGAGATCTTTGTCGTAAAGTAAAGAAATTAAGACATTTCAATATTTGTATGAAACTTGAGCGATTTCCTGTGTGTTCCACACGTTTAGTCGTCATGTTTTTTAAATGTAAGTGCTGTAATAATATATTGACATATACTTTTATCTGTAACTAGGTTAGATGTTGCAGTAGGACTCTGTAGGTGTCGCTTTAACTACGTTCTAAAGTAATTGTTGTTTTCAACCACTTCGTGCATATCTCCATTAAACATGTTTGTAATTGTTACCTACTCATTAGTTACTTTGAGACTGTTCAAATTGTACTCTATCGAGAAATTTTCACTAAGGGAAAGGGCTGTATTAGCAGATATTTTTGATACTTTGGGAATAATCGATGGGAAACAAACGAGTGATAATGAATTCAATGTGGAGCGACAGTTCACGATAGGTCGTTAGATCCGAATGTTATTTCGTGATGTTCGCACGAGGCTGTCTCTGAGGACGTTGTGAGAGTCGTCGTCTTGATGAAAGATATGTCACATCTCTACTTCGTAAGCATGGATAATAAAATTTAAAATGTTACTGTAAACGAAAAAAAAAATGTTGTTCTTATATTTAAAAAAAAAAGCGATGGTTTTCGCTGTGTTGTTTTTCATATAATCAATAATATTTCCTTTATTTTTTGTACTCTTTAGTGTTAAGGTTAATATTAAAATTGGAAACTATTCAATGTTGATTACTCTAAAAACCAGTAAGGTGTGTGTTAAGAATGGTATTTACGTGGTAAAATGTATTGGCGACGAATTAGTAGGGATTCAAAACTGACAAATTATAATATTGCAGAATTTATCAAAATTTTCACTAATCTTTTTTTGGAGAAAACTCTCTTAATTATATTTTTGATTTAGTCGTAGTTACGTGACGAAACGTGCGCAATAATGTATTCTAAACTTAAAGTAATTTAAAGTAGTAACAATAATATTTAAATAACATAAATATGGTCCTTCATATCCCATATTTACCGTTATGGTTGCAGTTGCAAATTCTCCATCCAAATTTTTCGTATTTTTAATCCAGTCATTATATTCTTATGAATTCTGAGCTACTGATATTTGATAAAAATAAATTGGCAACTCCAGTTACTGTTCTATCAAACTTCTAATAGTTATCAGTTGAGAAGTTGACGAATGTTCCATAAAAACCCTTGCGCTAAAATTAAATTAATATAGATAACAGTGCCTCTCGGGGAAGATGGTTTTAGTTTACTCTATCCAATGATTTTTTTAAATTACTAATATAAGAATTTAACGCTTTATATACTTGTAAAGTTGGTACAGTTCAAAAACGCTTCTGGCAATATATATATTGCGTAATAAATAGGCCAATAATAAATGATCGTGGAAATTTATCTGATATTTATCAATGATATTATAATTAAAAAGCTGTAGATACGTTACCTACATGATATTTTGACAAACAAATGGCATGATAACGCACACATACGTAAAGTAATATTGTAACGCCACGCTGTCTTAAATAAAATGTGGAAGTACGGTGGCATATTCTCAATATCGGTGGTGAAAAAGAAATAGTTATATGTTGCTTAGATACGCTACGAGGCAGCCATCAAAGGAAGCTAGCTAACCAAGTTTTTACAAGCCTTGACAGCACTTATGAGGTATCTACAGCTTTTTCGTTATAATATTATTGATTTTAATCCGTTGTAAATTAGTCACGACCAATTTCCCCGGGAGTCTCACTAGCTTTTTCCTTGGACGATTAGAGTCTCTTCTTACTGAAAGAATTTTGCGGAAGAACGCGGAATTATTATGAAGAAAACGTGTTGTCTAAACTTGAAACAATAATTGAATCGTCGCCTAACTTAATTCTTCATCTATCTTTTTCATCCTAAATTATCCTTCTGTCGACTTAAAAAGGCCGTTTTATATACGCGTAGCGAAAGATAATAAAATATTCAAACAGTTTAACTAAATATTTTGGATAGATAACTCACTGTACTTATTGCGAGCATCCATTGATGTCGGAAAAAACGATGAAACTAATAACCCTAATAAGACTTTGAATGAAGACGGATAATTTAAAAATTCACTTTTTGTTTCTGTATATAAAAACGGCCTTTATATTCGTCATAATTTTTTACGTTAGTTCAGGCCTAGAGATGTTTTGTAACCGTAAAGATAAGGTTCTATCAACAATTCTTAGATGGTATGACTCAATTTTAAGACTGATGACAGTGAAAAAAAAATCAAAATAAAAAAAAAAAACAAAATTATACAGCCTGGATAATTCTTTTATCTCCATTTCAGTTTAAATCATTGCGCTAACGGTATACGATGGTGAGCTAGACAGGAATGTAGTTTTAATCTAAATTAATATGATAGTCAAATTTTAGGAGCTGGAATGGTGTAGTTCACCATCTGATACCGGTGTATTACACCAATAGTCACCTATTCTCAACACTTTTCTGTCTTCTATCTCGAAAGACGATGATTAGAGACCGATCGAGAATTTATCGAATTCTCCATGGTATGGTTAAATTCAGTAACGTTGAAATTGAACGGGGGGAAAAGTGAAATACTATTTGTTGCCAAAGTGTTGTTAGGGATAAACATGTAGTTATAAAATCGGTTGTCACTTGCATAATTAAGTTGTTCTCGAGTGATTTGGTATTAAGGAGGAAAGTTGAAAAATATTCCTGATGATATATTTTTTCATAATGATCCTGATCGCTAATCAGTACTTAAGGTTTTTATCTGTGTAGAAGTTTAAAATTAACGTGTGGTAAATTATGTCGTTACTACGGTTCCTGCCTGTTGTCTTTGTAACCCTGATTGGTGGATTACGATACATTTATATAAAAACATGTTTCAGTGAATGCTCCGAAAAGTTTGAGGAGTTGTCTACTTACGAGTAGATGTAACCACAATGGTTTCATGTAAATGTCACCTCATTCGAAACCTCCGTAATCGACAGCATTATTTCAACTATCCTCAATATTGACAACCAATATTGCTGCTATTCGTTTGCGAATTATTAATAAAAACAGCAGGCAAACCGTGGAAAATGATTTAGTTGTTTAGTGTTCATGTTATATTAGATTCTATTTTAACAATTCCGAAAGATATCTAAACACTGTTTCCGCTTTTATAACATAATCCAAATCTATTGGTACCGTCAACCCGTGTTTTGAACATTTTGAACTTGTAAACTTTATATTGTATCTTTTAAGTTAAATACCGATTGATTTGTACAATATTTAAAAATCAATAAGAAACTCGAAGAATAAACAACGGTTTTACAAGTTAAATCCAAAGCAAGATTAAATTGTAATTGGTTAACTCGCTAAGCAAATGAAGTCAAAAAATTTAAAATGTAAATCTGTTTTTCCCACAAATGTCCTCGGCCTTTTTATTTGAAATGGGTACATTCACCTCAATCTAGAGATATGAAACGTATGTTTTAATAAAAAGTATTAGTATCTATAATATATAACACAATTAACATATAATTATCATGTAAAGACATTTGAACATACTGTATAAACTACTTGGACATAAAAACCGATGGATTTAGTATTTAGATTTATGATCAATACTTAATCACACCCAATCGAAAATAATATAAAGGCACGAAGTAAAAGACTCTTGTTTAATGTGTTTAAAAAAATCTCGCACTCTCAAACCAAATGTTTAGTTAGAAATCATGTAGCATTAATCATCATTTGCTTTTCATTTATGAAGTTAATTTAAATACTGATACAGCAAAATGACTAAAACAGAAGTGACACTTTCAAGAACGACTATTTTTTGAAACCGTTAATATACTTACATAAACTAAGTCACTTACCAATCTAATGCGACTCTCCTTCCAATGTTCGAAAGATGCTGCACGCTTATTACTACATTAATTTGGTATGGTTACAGATTCCAGTCCAATTTTTGCATTGATTAAAATATAAATTAATAAAATAAAGAGGGGTATTGTCATTCAGTTTTGCCGGGATGTGTATTTATTGATTCTGGATTAAGGAGACCGTTGAAGATATTACTAGTTATTTGAAATTAATAATTACGGCTTCCAAACCCAATGTCCATTACAAATCAATCGGTATTTTGTTAGGAATGCGTAATATTGACAGCGTTACGTTATCACCATGATTTGTGGTAGAGTTACACAAAACTTTATGTATGAGCCAAGTTTAAAATTGTCGCTCAAGAAGCACGCCAGACAAAAAATAGACCATCCTAAGTTTGGAAAGAAGGTAATTTTTTACAAAAGGACAATGTAAAAGATTTTATATTCAAAATCTTAAAAAGTTTTTTTTGTATAACACCAATTTAATTATTTCAATAAATCCATCCGGGAGATTAATGTTTTGGAGTGTTCAGTAGAAAATTTATAACTTTCAATATTATCTTGTAGAATTCTATTTTATCTCTTTTCATAAACTACGTATGTATTGTTATTACTTCCTACCAATTAATCAATTTCCTTCATACGAGACATATCTTAACAGATCATACAAAATATAATATATTATACTCACATTGTCCTAATGTTTAAAATGCAAAAACAGCTGTCAAATAATTCGTGCTCCTAATTTGTATACTAAAACTTAATTACCATTATTTATATTGTTAACTTCTAATTTATTAATAATTTATTATAACTTATTGTGTGCGTCAACGCTAGTCAGTCGTTTCATTTAGGTTAGTACCTAAGTCTCCTTTACTTAATAAGTTATACAATGCTTAGGATCTGTAACTTGTATCCCATGATTAGTGTACACTTAAATTTTGTTTTCACCGAGTTTCGTAAGAAGACTATTATTTTTCTAGTCACGATCTTCGACACTTTATTACGTGTCTATGCGAACGAAACTCTGGACGTGGATATCGATAAAGGAAATCTTGTTTGCTACTGTCATCCAGTTTATGACAACTTTTATTTACATTATATAGCTTAGTTATTCCGGAATTCGAATTACAGTAGAACCTCGATAAGTTAAAGTCCAAGGGAAACGCAAAACATTTTAAGTGATAGAGTTTTTAACCTATGAAGGGTTTATGCTATGTTTCTCGAAGTTTCTATCCAGCCATTGCTAGCTTTAAAATTATAGATTTTCAGCGAATTGGCGATCTCTACAACTATTTCTTTCACTATGGGCCTGTAACACTTGTTTTGGCTTGGACACTGTTGAAATTCAGCGATTTTTAGTCTTTTACATAAAAGACTTTCTCCAGGTTCTCGTTTCTTTAAGAGTTCAGCTGCTTTTGTAATTGTAAGTGATCATTTACTTTCGTGTATTCCAAACTGAGCCGCAACATCATTCCTATTTAATCCACTTTTATTGTTTTTAATTTATCAGCGTATGTTATTGTTGTTAATTTTTGTGTTAACAATTTAACTTGTAAACACATGCAACCTATACATTTCGAGAAACCTTTTGTTTTGTACATTCATTCGAAATGTCGTATCGTAGTTGGCAGACAGTTTATGTCACAGAGCTCGTCGTAACGTTTGTTTAAGTAACTCAGGGCTATTACTGAAATTTTAAGTTATAGAGGGTGCGTATTTTAAGTAATAGAGGCTTTGGGCTCTAAAGGGAAGAGAACAGATTATTTTTTAAGTTATAGAGGTTTTTACCTTATCGAGGTTCTACTGTATTTATCCTGAACCGTATATCATGCGTTACCTTATCAATTTCATAAAATCTCCTAAAATGTTTTTATTAAAATGAATATGAGATTTGTAACTTTATTAAATAAACTGTTGTGTAGTTCGTGATAGATTTACAAAACCTGGTTATGTAGAATCTATAACTTCAACTTATTTTTATACTAAAAAGAAATATTTTTTCTTATAACTAACCTTTATAATGTATTAGAAAGATAAAAATTCTATACCCAATTCTCGCAGGAAGATATTTGCTATAGTGATTAAATATTCAGAATAACACTAATATATCAGTTACACGTAGTTTGTTCCTTCGCTAAAACAAGGTCTCTCTTAAATCTGTATCTTTATATGGTTATAACAAAATAGATTTTATGTTAAATGATGTTTGTCAAAATACCACGTATTTTCAATTTCAAAGTTATATTCTATAAAGCTACGTTTTTTTTGTAATTTATGATGTTATTAGATCCCCGTCATTTGTCTTTAAGATAAAAGGATTTCTCAATGTTTTGTTTATTTCGGTATTTTGTGTGACGTCATTTGATAACAGTACTCTGAATTATTGAATTGAGGATATAATAACAACTTTCAATAGCACTAATAACTCGGAAAGTGTAATATGTTTTTTATCAAATGGTGTCACATCAGAATTTATGGCTTCATCTTCCATATTTATTTCAGTTAATACTTCAACTATAAGTCTTAATTATTATGAGTTTTTGTGTTTTCTTTTTGTATTTTTATTAAAAATCAACTTTTTCCTACTTTGTGGCAAAAATAGCTTGGAATTGAGATTAATTTTAAGGTTAGTTTTTCTCGTACATTCCATGACGTTTTTTAGACTTTGTTAAGTGTTTTCTATCTATGAATTTTAAGCGTCGGTTGGTTACATACATCAATCTGATTTTCGGTAAATCTTAACCGAAGTGCGATAAAATACTCATGCGTACATACCTTGTTATTCAGGTCCTAGTTAAGTTAGAACATAAGGATTGATAAATAATATCTGATGATAATTTTACTTGTATGTTGTATTAAAATGATGACATGAAATAAAGAAACTGGTTTGAAATTAGTGTTTTATTTACACCTCCATCTTCACCACTTCGATTTTTTTTTCCTCATAATTTGACATAAGTTCATTATCGTCAACCGAAATTGTATTTTATCTTTAGATCCTTTTAAAATAGTCAACTTATATCATAAATATATGAGTAAGATTTTTGCAGGAATTTATCTTTTCTAGCAGATGTACTGTAACTATTTTATCTTTATTTTAAAGCTAAGTTGATTTTTTTTTCGAACCGACTACGCTATTGACCAAGCAAGGTCTTAACAGCTTCACCGGACTACTAAGGCGAGCGCTTAAGGCACTCAGCCGATTTTATTTTGACAACTAACTCAAGGGTGTGCGGCACTCGGCTTTGGCTGTTGCCTGATACATGCAATTCGCGACCTATGTAAGCTAAGCTAACTATTCATACATTCATACTATACTATACTATTCATACATTCGTACTATGAGTTGTTGAAACATATATGTGTACCAACTAAGTTGATATTTTACACGAGACCTTCCTTTAGTTATATAACAACGCACTACAATGGCTATAATATCTGTAGTACATTGATAAAAAAAAAAAATATATTTACGTACATCGTTGAACTCACTTTAAATATACGTCAATGAGTATCCACTCGCATGACCAAGTACGTTCAGTCAATAGGTGTATTTTTCTTCATATGGCTGCACATAACGATTTTTCTGTGACATTTTATTTCCATTGACGAATTATTTTGTTTTTTTTTTTAAGAAGTCTGCGAAACAATAATATACAGAATAAAATAAACTTTAATTATCGCATACACTTACTACAGACCAAAAATAAATAGGTATTTCCCTATCATGTTATCTGCATCCACTTAAATACTAAATTTGTTTGCACTAATCTTCGAAACGAATCGACCGATTTTGACGAGACTGTTACTGACAATTTAAGTGCTTTCAGAGTTATTGTAAATGTTACATATCTTTACGCTTTTCGATAAGGGCTAAGCAATAATGATAAGATTAACAAAGGTAACTTATATTAGTAAAATAGTCGTATAAATTAAGTAAAAATGAAAAACTAAAAGACCCTATAATGAATCCATTAAGAAACAGTCAATTTGAGGTAGACGGGGACAGTTAGTTACAATTAAAGATGGAGTATGGATTTAATATGAAGAAATAACGCTAGGCGAGTCTCGGAGCACGCGCGTCACGTTCCCAAGCGAATAGCGTGCCGTGCTACCACTGGTCACGTGCTCCTCACGTCAATCTGGCCTAGGCGCTCATAAAAACGCTGCGTTGCCAGCCCCGACGGCCATATATCACGCTGTCACGCCGGACAGATTTAGGATTATGCCGGCGTTCGTAAAATTTAGTGAGCTTTATCTGTGATTCAAGTTGAAATGTTGCCTAAATATGATTAATGTTATTTTTACTTGAAGTCCATTGTTTAATTGTGAAGCGCGTCACTTCCAGTCGAAACTTAACAAGGATCTCGTGTCTTTTACACTAGCCATAAAATGGAACTTTTAGTCATGTTTTTTTTTATGTCATTGGTGTCAATCGAACATGTGGGTCACCTGATGTTAAGTGATCACCACCGTCCATGGACACTAACAACACCGGAGGAGTTGCAAGTGCGTTGCCACCATTTGGGGGGAAGGGTTAGGGGAGGGAGAGGAGAGGGGAGGGGAAGGTGGGCTTCCGGCGCTCTCACTGACCGAACGAAACGCAACAATACAAGCACTGTTACTTCACGTCGGTTTTCTATGAGAGGGTGGTACTACCCCGGATGAGCCGACCCATTCATGCTGAAACCAGTAATAGTTTCAGAGTGGCTCTACCACCATTAAACTGCTTATAAGAAAACTCGGTAACAGTACTCTCCTTATGGGTGATAGGTCTCCTTTTTTGTGCCCCTGACAATATCTACACAGAATTTCAAGACGATCTGTTACGTAGCTAAGATGTAAATCTGACACAAACAAACACATTCGTAATTATAATATTACTAACAATTACTTTTTTGTCAAACATACCTATAGGACAGATACCACCAGTTCATTTATAGTAAACTAGCGAAAATCCGTTCAGTAGTTTTTTAGTTTGTCGCGAACAGACAGACGTAACAGAGGACATTGTTTTATAATACATATGTAGTGATTATTTCTTACTAAGTGCAGTTATATACATCACATTTTATGCAAACACCACAGGATAATGAGTGTAATTGATGAACCTAAGCCATGTTAATGATTTTAAAAATATTAGCTAGCGCTTCCTATACAGACGCGTGGTGACTTAAGAATAAGAAATTGTTGGTTTCCATATCCTAATAATATGTACATATGAGAGTGAATTATCTGTAGTTTGGTCTGAATAAAGCTATATTATTTCATTTTATCTCTTTTACATATACCTAGTCTTGACATAAATACCGAAACAAAGAAAAAAAATTTTTCTACTGCAAATAACATTTATTAATTTTACAGTGTGTTAGTTTAATACATAAATATAAAACAATGTAAAATATAAAAAGCTTATTCGAAGTGGTCTCCATTGGCTGCACTACACGTTTAAACGTTGAGACCAGTTATCAATAGAAGCACGCACAATAGAAGCACGTACTCTTTCCATGGGAAAATTCTTCACTGCCAATCGTACGAATTGTTTTAGGGACTCCAAATTATCATGGCGTATAGAGCAAGCCGTACTCTCTAAAACTGAACATAAATCATATTCAGCGGATTAAGATCGGAACTAGACGACGGCCAGTCTTCAGCTCTGATGAAGTACGAAACGTTAGTTTCTAACCAAGACTGCGTAGACCGAGCTTTATGACCCGGCGCCGAGTCTCGCTGGAAGGACCATTCTTGGTTATTGAACATGGTATTGTTAAGGGGCTTCACTAACTTCTCAAGAATCTTGATACACTTGTGCCGATGTTTTGATATCTTCCTCACAAAAGTATGGCTCAGTCACTCCTTCATAGCTAAACCCCACCGAACCATCACTGAAGTCAGATAGTGCCCACGTTGCACTCTGTCGACTAATTGGGAAGCTTCCTTAGAGTTTAGAGCATAAATACCGTAATTTTGTTTGTTAAAATGTTGCTTAATTATAAAAAAATCTCATCCGTAAACAATTAAAATCACAGCGATTGGGTTCTCTTTATCACCCCACTCAATTTTAATATCGCAAAATATTATACGATGTATTGGCGTCAAAATGAGAAAACACAATGAATAATCATAGAAAAATGACAGATTCCAAATTCAAATGTAATATTTTATTTATTTTTAATTGTAACAGTATTTATGGCCAGACTAAGTATACATTTATAGAAAGTATACGTTAACTTTTGCGATAAGATTTATTAGAAAACGTGCAAGTACAATTTTGATATGTCTGAGATTTCTCCTCACGGCAAGCATGCAAACGCTATCTATTCTAAACGACATAAAACTGGTTCAGTCTAGAATCATTTACATAAGAACACTTTTATTTTACGCATATATTTCATAAACGAGGTATTATAAAATAGATATCCGTTGTGCTATTTGTTGGAATGGTTTCAAAAGGTAAAACATATTAAGAGAAGTATGTAGTTTTCAAATCTTGAGTAGCCAAATTATAAAGTATTCAAATCTTCCACCCTTTAGCATGCGCGGCTAGAATAAAATTATTAGTTACGAAATCTTAGAAGAGAGGTTAAATTCTATTGGGTCAAAGCACATGCGGAGATCACAGGAAACGAAAGAGTAGATTTTTTGGCCAAACAAGCTGCACTTTTTATCAAAACCGAACCACACTATGATCTATGTCCCATATCATTTCTAAAGAAAAGTATTAGAATCACCACCTAATTGGAATGGAATGAACGTTTTATCTCAGAAAATAAGGCTGAACCCACCAAACTATTTTTTCCTAACGTATTGGCTTACCGAGTTATCAAACATAATGACGTTTCCCCCTCCTTAGTTCAGATGCTAACAGGACACGGCGCTTTTGCAGACTATCTTTATAAATTTAAAGTTAAAAATCACCCTGAATGTATATGGGATAACATTACAAAACAAAATGTCCTTCACATTCTAACAGAACGTCCAATATTTTTTAAAATTAGAACTGATTTAGAAGTGGAAATTGGAATCACAGTATGCAAAAATGAACTCAAAAATTTAGTAAGTAACAAAAACACTAGAGACAGTTTTATAAAATTCTGTATACAAATTGTAGAAAAGTTAAAAAAATGTAACAAATAAATTAAGGCCAATAAGCTGTTGTATATATTTTATTAAGAACTTACAAACTGTAGATAAATTATTTGAGGTTTTCTTTTGTTTATTTATAAAAGAGTTATTTTAAGTTTTATTTTATCCATGTGTAGTTTTTATTTTAATAATAAAAAGTACAAAAAAATAAAATATTATGAATATTTATATATTAAATAAGAATACCCACACATAAATACATAAATTATCATTTCATTTTTAATGTTTAAAAAATATATATAAAGATGGCAACAATCATATTTATGTATATATTCCATTTCTAATAGTTAAATCTAGTTTCATTAATATCCATATTTTATTTTTATTACTAGAACAAGATACATTAATTGCAGTATTGTTTAGCTAATATTTTATCAGTCTTTTTTCACTATTCATACATACATGTAGTAACATAGTCTTAATTATCTCATTCGTGTAGAATAGGTAATATTTCTTTAAGCACATGTCATATATGAATTTGAATATCTGAAGCAGGAATCGAAATTATATTCTCTCTAATTTCAACCTAAACTTTGCGACCGATATATGATATTTTTAAACGATCTAAAATGTAAAAAATGGGGTATGGCTGTGCCATAGACACGGCCGTTTGTTGTACGTGAATTCGTCTTTAAACGGGCGATATTTTTATATAAATTATTATTTTTGTATGTCATAATCATAAGAAGTCCTCCGGGTTTCCATGTGTTGTTTATGATGGCAACTGTTCCATTTAAGGGGTTCAGGAAATAAATCAACTAAACAAATAATTACTGTGTTATAACTTTATTAATTATAGGTCTGTGTGATCCGCTCGGCCGCATAACACTATTTTACGTTGCCGACACTGCTTGACTCGGTCATATAGTGTTTTATTGGTACCAATTGATTGGTTTGGAGATGTTCTTTCCAACGATTTCTGTATGTCGATTTAGCTTTTCGACGCGTATAGGCCGACATCATATATTTATTTGGTATTTTTTAATATTTTAACACATTATTATATATACAGTAACGATTTAATACTAATGTTTTAATGTAATCACTTTGACAAAAGCTTTCGATTGAAACTTATATAAATGTCGTAGCTTCACAGAGTCAAAAGTTATACTAAATGGAAATCTCAAAAAGCAGTAGAATGACCTCGAAATGGTGGTAAGCGCCATGTGTGCGATGTGGATCAAGTAAAATGTGGGTCCACTTTAATACTGACCATTAAATAGTTACATTTCTTACCACCAATGCCATCAGATACCTGGATGTACGTTCTTTTTTAGCAATACAAAACGCTAAAAGAGATCTCTAATTTTTTTAGCAATACAAAACGCTAAAAGAGATCTCTAATAGATTTTTCTCTATTTGTGGTCATAAAACAATCTAAAATAAGTTCTATTATGTCTCTTTAATGTATGATAATTGTCCGTCGTGACTTAACCGACGATAGATTCTATCGTAAAACTTAACAACAATAAAATATAACCAGCACCACCTAGAGGTGGAATTACAGTAAGATGAATATCAATATTTATCCATAGAAACAAGAAAAAGTAACCGAAGGTTCAAGAACTCAGGTCGCACAACAATACTATTGTAATACATTAAACAAAATGACAACAACAACTGCAAAATAATAACATAAACAACTTTATTCCCACAAACGGGCGTCCTAACAACATATGTAAAGCAAGAATTTGATCCTCACCCCTACACCTTGGTATATTTGGTTACTTTTTTCTTCTGTTTGTAATTATGTTTTTGGTCAAAGAATATGCTTGAGAAATCACACAGAAAATAGAAAGTGAGTGAGCGAGAAAGAAAACACGGAGAACTTTAAAATATTGCCAGAATTGTGAGAGACGTTCAGTTGCCGTTCTATTTCATTATATGGCCATACTGTAACGGCAAGATTTTGTCTCATTTTCTCTATTAGTGCACCTGTGCCAAGGGATGGGCAGCAAATTTTAAATATAAATAGCAACTTCAATATTAAAATATACACAGATGGCATTTCTACGTCATAGAGTGCCCGCGACGTAATTCACTACGCTCTTTCCAAAATTCATGACCTTCCCTTTGAAGTGCAAACTCGGGTAGTATTCGGAATGTTATGTTTTTAAGTGTCCCGAGCATAACAAAACACGATGCTATTACAAAATTTAAATAAAAAGCTGTATGTACATTTTCAAACGACTTTATTTGATGTTATTTGGTAAATAAAATGTTCATGAAATAGAATACTTTATGCTTAGTAATAAGATATTGGTGCCAGACGCTTCGATTGTACTAAAAAAGTGCAAAGCAGTTAAATAGGTTTAAACAAGGTAATCTAAAACTGTTTATATAATTAAAAGAAATTCTTTGACATCGTCAGTCATATATAGTGTTTTATTATCTATGAAATTACTACTGTCCCAATTACTTACTACACAATTTTTTTTGTCAGTTTTTTGAGAACTAATTTTGACTAGCTGTTACCAGCGACTTCGTCTGCGTTGTTTATTGTATACTATATAATGATTTCTTAAAATTAATAACTTTATAATATATGTAGTAATCGAAATAATTTTTATTTTATATAAGGACGAAGTGTCTAAAATGAAACAAATAAGTTGTTAAAGTACTTTGTAATATAAACAAAGAATTAAAAAAAAAGATAAAACCCTTCCACTTGCATGTATAAGCATGTATGCGTGCACGTGTGTGGAGATGATATGTGTAATGTTGTCGCAGTGATGTAAGATTTTGTGTCACTGTATCGCGCGAGCAGCGTACTCAAGGGCTCCACGCCAAGGGAACGGACCTAGGCTTGAGCAGCTGCCGAGAGGGGCCTCGTGCGGGAGCGAAATTTATCCCTAGACCACGGCGGCGTGATCTGTAGTTACGCGGTCACTTTGTAATGTTATTCTTCACCTCTTCAAACTAACAATAAAAATGGCAAATTTGTTTGTTGTAGTTGTATATTGTTTTATAAGATTTTGTCGTGAAAATACTTCCTAGTTTTCTTGTTGTCCTATGTTCTTTCTATTACAAATACAGATACAACCTTATTTTAGTTTTAAAAAGGTAAATAACATTCAGTGGCATTGTGAGTTTTTTTTTGTGAGTTATTTAATTTTATTTTTTAAATATATTTTGGCAATCAATCTTTTAGATTATTAGTGCCATTGTCGAGTAGTAAATAGTATTACAAGTACTTCTTTTATTTTATTTTTGGCAACCATTCTTCTAGTAGATTATTACTGCTATTGTCAAGTGAGTATCGATATTACAAGGTTCTTGATATTACAATATCATAATTACAATGAACTAACAAGATGGTGGCCATCTTGTTAGAACTTTCCATGGAGTTTTTGTTGCTTTTCAGAATTCGTGGTATTATTTTCCATTCACTTCACTTATAACAATAAACAAACTATATTACATAAAACACCACCAATTGTACACATATGGAGTAAAGTAACACAAGATCATGAAAAAAATATAAAATCCCCTACATGACATACCAAAATCCCGCCAAAAGCATAGAAAGTATTTCATAACATTTTTTATAAAAAAAGTAATTAACTACGAACTCTTACAATGTTTATTTATCTTTATGTTACATCACTTATCCCTACTTTTAAAGCATTTCATATATTTTAAATCGAACGTATAGACGTCGATAAACTATAACGCATTTTCCCATAATATTGCATTTTTAGTTGCTTATCTTTATGATTGAAGGTGCGATAGAAATGTATTAATTATTTTTCTGAACATTAAACGTATTTTAGTTGTAACCCAACGGCAGGGAACTGCGACATTTTATTAATTGCTGTTTGTTTCTATTGTGTTTAACATTAGACATCATTAAGACTTACAGATATTAACTTAGAAATAAGTCATTGGTACGTTCCAGTTCTAGAGAAGATTTGAGGATTTAATGGATGACATGAACTTAATTGCATTGAAACTCGCTAACACATTGTTAAACTATCCCCATGGGAAATAAACATTAGTTATATACTATTTAAATGCATTAGAGAATACTGTATCATTAGTGTAACGAGACAAATCGTCACATTAGGGAGCAGTACGGTTATCGATTGAGTAGACGCCGCGGGGTTCCCACCGGGAAAACTATTGATCGTTATAAATTCGACTATTCCATCTAACGAGAGAGGGAGGTAAATACTACTCGCAGTTTTTGCATTTAATGAATGTGCTGGGCGGACTCTTAATCAAATCAAAATCAAAAACACTTTATTCAATTTAGGCCCTAAGAAGGCACTTATGAAGGTCAAAACTACCACCGGTTCGGACGACCCAGTCATCGACAAGAACCGGCAAGAAACTCGATCTGGTTTATCTTTTTAAGAAATATATATAATATTTGGTATATATTAGACACATGTCACAATTTTTTTTAATGGATGCCCAGGTATGTGTCAATTCCAGACATCATCATCGTTCACATATTGATTCTCTCTATAATAGACTTTTGACACCAAAACACGCTTGACATGGCCGAAATATTTACCGTTATACACATATGCAGACACGGTGGAGGACTTTGTTTTATAGTATACTAGCGGGCCCGGCGGACGTTGTTCCGCTCTGATAATGAAAAAAAAACTGTGACAAATTATACAACTAAACCTTCCTCATTCCACTTTACCTACTGGTGAAAACCACATGAAAATCTTCAGTAGTTTTTGAGTTTACCGAGAATAGACAAACTGACAGACAGACAGACGTGGCAGAGGACTTTGTTTTATAATATGTAGTGATAGTGGTAGTGGTTTTAGACACATGTCACAATTTTTTTTAATGGATGCCCAGGTATGTGTCAATTCCAGACATCATCATCGTTCACATATTGATTCTCTCTATAATAGACTTTTGACACCAAAACACGCTTGACATGGCCGAAATATTTACCGTTATACACATATGCAGACACGGTGGAGGACTTTGTTTTATAGTATACTAGCGGGCCCGGCGGACGTTGTTCCGCTCTGATAATGAAAAAAAAACTGTGACAAATTATACAACTAAACCTTCCTCATTCCACTTTACCTACTGGTGAAAACCACATGAAAATCTTCAGTAGTTTTTGAGTTTACCGAGAATAGACAAACTGACAGACAGACAGACGTGGCAGAGGACTTTGTTTTATAATATGTAGTGATAGTGGTAGTGGTTGTAATGCGAAAGTATGTTTCTTTGTTTGTTTACACTTTACATTTTAACTAGTTAACCGATTAACCTCGCAGTGGGAGGAAGTCCTCGCCGGGGCCGTCTCGCGCCTCGAGCGGTCTCTCCAGACGTCGTTCGGCAATATGCTGAATCGCCTCCCCCTGTTGGCAGGGGATAGAAAGAAGGGTGGAGCGGTGGCTCCACCGGCAAGGCCGGTGAGACCGGCACCCGGGGCTCAGAACCCGGTTACCCCTCTGGGGATGGACTGGGCCGGATTGCCAGCTCCTTCCGGACCTGCGGCGCCGGCTCCTGTGGCGGCGGCTTCCGGCCCCAGCTGGGCCGTGGTAGCCCGCAAAAAGAAGGCTGCCAAGGCTCCGGCGAAGGCCCCGACGGCCCAAGTGGCCCCACCAAAACCGGCGGGGCCGAAATTGCCGTCCGTCCCGCAGTCAGCTGCAGTCATTCTGACGCTGCAGAATGACGCAGCCAACAAGGGCCTAGGGTACAGGGAGGTCCTTGTGAAGGCGCGGGAAGCCGTGGCCCTGCCGGACATAGGAATCCATGATGTCCGGATCCGGCATTCATATAACTTCATATAATATTCTTTCATAACCTATACTAATATTATAAAGCAGAAGAGTTTGTTTGCTTGAACGCGCTAATCTTAGTAACAACTGGTCCAATTTGATCTACTCAACCTGTCATCATAACATTTTACACACATATTAACAGGGTATAGAGAAATCTTTCATTCAGAAAAAAACGTACTGCTCCCAAAGGATAGGTCAAATCTTCTATAGGTACTATTAGTTACCAAAAGTGGATTTATATAAAAAATAACACAATTACATATCTCAACACGAAAACTCACATCAACAATGAAATAACTCAAGTAACACAATAAATCATAAAAACCCAGGGAAACAGAAATAACAGTGGAAATTGGAAAGAACTCACGCAATACAACAACAATCACGCAATACAACTTTCCAGAGAGACGACCGAGCAAGAATGTCCCCAATGACTCGACAGACTCGCCTTTTATATCATTCAACTAATGTACGATCTGCCGACATCAGCCGATAAGTTCGACCAATGGCGTGTCAGGTCAATAGTACGGACAGTTCTAATACAGTCGTCTGCTAAGAGTGCATATAATAAGAATGTAAATCTAACCAAATGTTGTAAAACCTAGGAGTAAGTAATAAAATACATTTCAATCTTTTTTAGAAATGTATGTCTGTATGTCTGCCTCTTGTATGAATAAAGTAAAGTAGTACGTACGTTCATGATAAAACCTTAGAAAACCATACAGCATATGTTCGAGTAACATTTAGTCTTTATTTCATTAAAATCGGTTCGGTCTATCAAAAGTTATTTTAACTTTAATGACGACGCGGCTTAAGTACGAGAGAAATGTAAATAGTAATTAGATTTAATACATTCAGGTGAGTTTATTAGCCACTGTTTTGTATATCAGGTTCCACGTGGACGTATTCGCGAGCTCAGCTAGTCAACAATAAGTGTACGGCCTGAGTGCATCTGCGTTCGGCGGTGCGTCCAGCGGGGCATCCAGCGTCCAAAGCGTCGCTCGCGCGCCACTCACGACACTCACGTATTAATGCATATGTTTGAAACGAACGCCGGCCGCGTCGCTACGCTCGACGCTCGATTGTAGCGTCCACTCTGGTCGTACTCTTACACCAGCAAAACCGCGTGCAAAAGCTACTGAAGGCAGTAATAATTGAAAATAAAACTAAAGAGTGTTCTTTGAAATACGTGTATGATTATATTATGCATTGTGCCATTATAATTGGATTCTAGAATGAAGTGTGTTTGAATTACTCGAGTACATTATTAACACACACAAAAGTCTAATATAATTAAGTTGGAAATGAGTTGAAGTTGCTATTTACTTTATTTGTAACATGTTCGCGAATTAATTATTGTGTACTGAATTGTTTAATCATATTCCCAATTATTATAAATATAATTTCACTAACGACCCGGTCCTGCTTCTCACTGGTATAAAGGGAATGAGAATAAATCATTATTTTATAGTAAAAACATCTCATTAAATAAAATTACAACTGTACAACTGAAAGTCAATCTGTCGATATATTTGAGGATTTCCCTAGGATCTTATGTCTTAGTGTACGACCTGAGTGCATCTGCGTTCGGCGGTGCATCCAGCGTCCAAGAGCGACGCTCACGCGCCACTCCCAGGACACTCACGTAATGCATATGTTTGAAACGAACGCCGGACGCGACGCTACGCTCGACGCTCGATTATAGCGTCCACTCTGGACGTACACTTAAGGTAGCAGTGGGTTCGTAACGATCGTGACCCGCGATTGCGATCACGGTCGCCAGTCGCAGGGCGACCTCTAGCTTTCCGATGTCAGCGACGGTGACCGGGTGATATAGCCACTCTTCCCGCAGTTTTTAAGGGTGACGGTGATGGTGTTTAGCATATGTGAAGTTCCTCAGCAGTTATTGGAGGACGAAGAAGATAATAATATCGTTATTATGTTATTATTTATAGCTCCACAAAAAAGGATGAAGATTGACTCAATTTTCACATCACGAGAAGAAAAGGATTATATTGAAATACTCATAAAACGACATTTAAATTCGTAAGAAGAAAAGTTCTGAAAATATTGTGAAAACGCCGCAATTTTTTTTTTCGAACTGACTACTCTATTGTCCTAGCAAGACCTTAACAGCTTCACCGGACTAACGGTCGAGCGGCGCGGTCGCCGGGTTTGCTTAGTACTCCATATAAATCCATACTAAGCAGTGGGTCGTGCGACCCGGACGCTGTCGCGGGTGGCGGTCATTAAGAACCGACGCTATTTTTATATATAAAGATTCATTAATACACATTACTCACTTCACCATGCGAATGTTCAAATATTGTCTTTTATACAAACCTTGTCATGACAATTCCAACAAGAAGTTAAGAATCAGCGAAATACCTGAAGCCGTTTGAAGTGATGCTCTTACATATATTCGGCAATTGATTTTTTTTATATAATACTAGCGGACAAATTATATACTTAAATCTTCCTTGTGAACCACTTTATCTACTTTTAAGTGACGTGAACTGTAAATTACATGCAACATGGAAATGGAGATATCAAAGAAATTCCTTGGAAAGTTCTAACAAGAACACCACTATCCTATTAAAACTTTTAGATCATAACAGGACAAGACTGCAAAACAAATAATTCGCTGGTTGAAAACGGTAATAATAGGCTTCAATAGTAAGGATTAATTATAAAAGTAGGAAGAACACCAATACTTAGATGGTATTTTGTGCGATCGCAATTTATATGACAAAACTAGCAGGCCCAGCTGACGTTGTCCCGCCCTGATAATAAGAAAAACTTTGAAAACTCATACACCTAAACGTTCCTCATGGATCCGTTTGTCTTCTGTTGAAAACCACAGGAACATCCGTTCAGTAGTTTTTGATCTTATCGCGAACAGACAGACAGAACAGGCAGAGGATTTTGTTTTATAATATGTAATAATGATGTACGAGTACATCATTTAATTAAATAGGCAATTATGGTGTTATTTCGTTTGTAAACACCGTGAAAATTGTATTTGTTTAGTAGTTCATTAAGGAATAATTAAATACAGAATACTACTGAACACAATTTGTCTTGTTTATACGCGACCAAATTTTCTACGTCATATAAAAATATAACTATTGTTCGTGACAATTTAAAGTCATTTGTGTTAGATAGTAGTGTATATTAATTGTGTGTAGTATTATAGTGTTTTGTCTAGAAATAGTGCATAGATTTATAGTATAGTTTGATAGTTCGAATAGTATAATTGTATTATTTCTAACGTAATTCTTGTAATTTTTAGATATAGTTTAAAATGTATATGTTGTTAGCTGTAAGAATAACTGTAAATAGTTTTTAGAATAAATAGCAAGCCAAGGAAACTCATCGCGCCCCCGCCCCGGCTTGTGTAGTAGGTTTAGCCGAGCCCTGATGCTGTGCACGTGCCTATTAAGTGCTCTGATTGGCGGAGCATCGCTAGCTTCAGGCGAGCGACCCCGGTGCCGTATAGTCAAGGCCCGAAGCGTGGACAATTCAGGCGCGGGCGGCATAGAGAGCAGTCGTCATAATAATAGTAACCGCGTAATAAAATCATCGTTAATAATAATGGAATAGATAGTGAATAACCTGTTTTGAACGAGTCTGCATACGAGCACATCCTTCGCTGCTCTACTAGTAACAATTCTTTTATTGCGAGAACACCTCATCGTTCTTCAAGTTCAAATTCGGAATCAGCAAATCATCGCTATAGTTGTGAGTCATTCGGAGGTGGCGCACACTATAATTCATAACCATCTTAACTAATATTATAAACGCCAAAGTGAGTTACTTTGTTACACTTTCACAACTTAACTCTATAGGTACTCAATATCATCAACATGAAATCATGTATACAGGTTCTTAGGAGTACAGAAAGGGCAAAGCGCGAGCGACACCGCGAGCAAAATCCAATTAAAAATATTTGCCAAAAACTACTTATAAAACAAAGTCCTAATTGCGAGAAAACCTCATCGTTCTTCAAGTTCAACTTCGGAATCAGCAAATCATCGCTATAGTTATGAGTCATTCGGAGGTGGCGCACACTATATTTCATAACCATCTTAACTAATATTATAAACGCCAAAGTGAGTTACTTTGTTACACTTTCACAACTTAACTCTATAGGTACTCAATATCATCAACATGAAATCATGTATACAGGTTCTTAGGAGTACAGAAAGGGCAAAGCGCGAGCGACACCGCGAGCAAAATCCAATTAAAAATATTTGCCAAAAACTACTTATAAAACAAAGTCCTATGTTACGTCTGTATACTCGCGATAAACTCAAAAACTACTGAACGGCTTTTCATACGGTTCTCACCAGTAGTTAAAGTGATTAATGAGGAAGGTTTAAGTATATAATTTTTTAAGACTTTTTTTATTATGAAAGCGAGATAAGGTCCGTGGCGCCCGCTAGTTTATTTAGAAATTTTAGCATATGACCGCATTTTCAGCTGATGTGTAAAACGATGGGGCATAACACGCTAAGCCTAAGCTAAGCTGAAGGAATATCTCTCAAATGCAATGACCGGCCAGATTTTTCTATTAATATTAGATAATATTAATATTATATTTATTAAGATAAATGTGGTAGCTAGCCGGTGGACATTAGAGAAAGCCTACTACCATGACATCGTTTCATCATGATTCCCTTCACGGAAAGCTCTTGACTGTCGTAATTATTCGAAACCATGTCATTCGACACTCGAACCACTAAGCCATCGCAGTAGCCTCATTTATCTTAAAATCTCTACTGCTCACGTTTTCTCCTATTGTTGTAAAACCTTGAGGCAACTGTTCAATTGTATAACATTATATATGTACAGGTGTATGTTTAAAAGAACAAAACAAGTATGACTTACATTATACTTTACATTATAGAGTTGTTGATGTTTATTATTATAAAATTATTTTAAGAACTACATACTTTATTTTATATATAACAACACTAGCGTCACGTCCCGGTGCTATGCAATGATATAAGTAAAAGGCTGTAGATACGTTTTTCTATCTTTATTTTTGGCAACAAATCTTCTAGTAATAATTACTGCCATTGACAAGTGAGTATCGATATTACAAGTCTCTTGATATAATTACAATGAACTAACAAGATGGTGGCCATCTTGTTAGAACTTTCCATGTAGTTTTTGTGGCATCTCAGAATTCATGGTCCGTGGTATTATTTTCCATCCACTTATGCACAATAAAAAAACTATATTACATAAAAACACCACCAATTTTATTCAATATAGAGTCAAGTAACACAAGATTATGAATAAAAAATTAAATCCACTACATGGCAGACCGAGATCCCACCAAAAACTCCAATGCAGATACGTTACTTACATGATATTTTGACAAAACAAATGTTACGATAATGCACACATACGTAAAGTAACATTGTAACGCCACACTGTTAAATAAAAATGTGGAAGTAAGATGGCATATTCTTAATATTGGTGGCGAAAAAGAAATAGTTATATGTTGCTTAGATACGGGCGGATTGACCGGGGCTAGATCACGTTTGCTAGTTAGCCAAGTTTTAAGAAGGCGTTGTCGAAGCGCTTTTACAACTTTTTATTTATAGAATCATTGCTAAATTAGCGACATAAGTGTTTAAATGATTTAGATTAAGTTTCTGGAAATTTGTTATGTATAATTCATAGAAAACAAAGAAAATTCGTAAATATCAAACAAACGTTTTTTTTATATGTGAGTAATATCTTATAACATATTCGTTCATCATGGAATGAGCAATTTTCAGCTACATTTAATTATAAGACAAATATTTATTTAATTACAAGCTGACCCGCACAACTTCGCCTGCGCCAAATCGGTTATTATCGGTTGCAATTTTATTTTGAAACACGAAAAATCTTAAAAAACCTAGAACCAATTGTAAAAACCGATTGTAGCATCACTTATCGGGTCCAGCTGTGAATCCAAACTATCCTACACATATTGGCAAGAAATGTCTTCCCGGTATCCCCTGGGTTGCTCCTGTGGTCCTCACCTCTGCACCCCATTTACTATCCTCGCAACAACGCAATAATTTTACCGGCTTATAGTTTTTATGTTATTATTATCTTCTAACCAACTTCATCAATTAACACGCTGTTAAAAAGTAAACTTTATCTCCATAAAATATTTCAATTTGGTATTTACCTATTTATTTTAATAAGAATTTGTAAAGTATACATGAAACGTATATTTAATAATTGTAGTAATTTGTAACTTCAATATATTAATAGAATTGTAATTCGGAACTCTGAACCAAACTTAAAAAAGTTAGAAATGGCTATAAGTGTGACAAATATGAGGATGAAATAGAATTAATAAGTTAGAAAAACTTTATTGCATTGAAAACCGATAATGAATTTTTAGATTTTCTCAGAAATTATCGCGCAAATCCGCGTGTAATGCAAAGAGTTTTGTTTTTATTTATTTAACACATCTTAAACATATGTTGTAACGTTATTTGATAATAAACAAACTAATAAACAGACTTATATATAAATATTCATTAATACATGCATCGTATCATTAACAACATTTGGTGCATCAGAGAAAAGTAACATATTTAAAAATGTTTTTCATACTCTGTTTCTTTTGTATAAATACTGGATTTGTACAATCGAATGAAGAAAGAAATCTTCAAAATAAGCTTGCAGTTGTTACCGGTGCTGCCCAAGGCATTGGATATGCAATAGCGGATAATTTCTTAAAAGCAGGTGTTGAGTCTGTGATCATTCTTGATAAACAGTTCGAAAAGGGTACGAATGCAGCGAGAAATCTGAATAATAAATATGGTGAGAATAGAGCCATTTATATATATTGTGATGTTACGAAGGATTTTAAAGAAGTATCGTATAGAATATTAAATGAATACAAATGTATCGATATTCTCGTAAACGATGCTGGTGTTTTCAACGAACTTTGTCCCGAACTTACGATAGATACAAACTGTTTAGCAGTTATACAGGGGTCTCTAATATTCTGGGAGCATATGAGAAAGGATAGAAACGGCAGAGGTGGTACTATTATCAACCTATCTTCAATTGTTGGATATTACATTCACCCTTATGCCCCTGTATATACAGCTTCAAAGTATGCCGTGATAGGCTTTTCTAAAAGTTTGGGACATGAGTTTACCTACAGGAATACCAGTGTGAGAGTTCTAACTCTATGCCCAGGGCTAACATACACTGAATTGATGAGGCACCCAATAGCATCACCCGAACAGCTTAAAGACTTAGATAAAATTAGTAGATCCTTACCGTGGCAGGAACCTGATGATGTAGGCAGGGGTGCAGTAGAGGTGTTTGAAAATGCAGAGAGTGGTACTGCATGGGATATAATTGGTGGGAATGATCCCGTTGAAGCTCCTATTAGTATAACTCTAACTGCTCCTTATATTGATAGTTTGTCTTGATAGTCGAAATTTCTTTAAAAAGATTTTGTCTAAACAAGTCGCTTATAATAATTATAAATATGTTATCGTATTACGTTAATAAAGAGTTTCACATTGTGTGGTGGTTTTCTTTTCATTTAATTTAAACGTCACTCGATTATCCATGCCCAGTTGTGATAAGTAAGTATCTAATGTAACTTTTTTAACATTGTACACATTCATTAAATAATTACTTTGTTTAAAGTTGCAGCGACTCAAGCCTAGGTCCGTTCACTCGGTCTAAAACCCTTGAGTACGCTGCTCCCGCGAATACAGTGACACAATTTTTTTTTACCACTGCTACAACATTACAAAGATCACCCCTACACGCTTACAGATGAAAATGAAAGGGTTTTCTTTTTTCCCTTATCGAACTGAACAAGTTCAATAAACTTGCCCGATACAAAATACATGTATGAGTTATTGAGATATATATATGTATGCTTGGTACACATATATATTTCACTAACTCATATATGTATGAATATGTAGCTTAGCTTAGGTAAGCTCAGTTAGATTCGCGTTCTGCGAGGAGGTCGTCCAGTACCGTATACGCATACGTATGCATCAGCATACGTTCACAATTTCAGCTGATGTTAGAAGACGATGAGGCCCAGCACGCTAATCCTACCAAAGGAATGGCTCTCAAGTACAATTACCTTTTCTTTTTTTTTTTATCGTAGCACGGCAAAGTAACTTTACTGTGCCTGTGTGTGAGCACAGTATAATCTAAAAACAATGGCGACCACCGAGAGACACACTATCCCTCACCGGTCGCCGCTGTCATGCCGGCTTGCATAAATGTCTCTTCACGTTACGCTTGAAGGACCCCATATTATAGGAAGGAGGGAACACACTGGCCGGGAGATTGTTCCACAGCTTCACGGTACAGCAGAGATAAGAAGTTGCGAACTTTTTAGTTCGTGCCCAGGATTTACCGTAAAACTATGCCTCAGAAACCCAGCACGCGTGGTTCGGGTATGAAAAGGAGAGGAAGGTATTAAATTGAATAGCTCTTCAGAACACTCGCCATGATACAGACGGTAGAACACGCTCAGAGAGGCAATGTCTCAATCTTATTTATTCAAATCTTATTTACCTACAAAAAAATCCAAATACCCTATATCGTACCCATAGAAACATGAAAAACCAACTTTATATTTTATAACAATTGGTCAGGATAGGATATCCTGTTAGCAAACAGACTTATATATAAATATTCATTAATACATGCATCGTATCATTAACAACATTTGGTGCATCAGAGAAAAGTAACATATTTAAAAATGTTTTTCATACTCTGTTTCTTTTGTATAAATACTGGATTTGTACAATCGAATGAAGAAAGAAATCTTCAAAATAAGCTTGCAGTTGTTACCGGTGCTGCCCAAGGCATTGGATATGCAATAGCGGATAATTTCTTAAAAGCAGGTGTTGAGTCTGTGATCATTCTTGATAAACAGTTCGAAAAGGGTACGAATGCAGCGAGAAATCTGAATAATAAATATGGTGAGAATAGAGCCATTTATATATATTGTGATGTTACGAAGGATTTTAAAGAAGTATCGTATAGAATATTAAATGAATACAAATGTATCGATATTCTCGTAAACGATGCTGGTGTTTTCAACGAACTTTGTCCCGAACTTACGATAGATACAAACTGTTTAGCAGTTATACAGGGGTCTCTAATATTCTGGGAGCATATGAGAAAGGATAGAAACGGCAGAGGTGGTACTATTATCAACCTATCTTCAATTGTTGGATATTACATTCACCCTTATGCCCCTGTATATACAGCTTCAAAGTATGCCGTGATAGGCTTTTCTAAAAGTTTGGGACATGAGTATACCTACAGGAATACCAGTGTGAGAGTTCTAACTCTATGCCCAGGGCTAACATACACTGAATTGATGAGGCACCCAATAGCTACATCCGAACAGCTTAAAGACTTAGATAAAATTAGTAGATCCTTACCGTGGCAGGAACCTGATGATGTAGGCAGGGGTGCAGTAAAGGGGTTTGAAAATGCAGAGAGTGGTACTGCATGGGATATAATTGGTGGGAATGATCCAGTTGAAGCTCTTATTAGTATAACCCTAACTGCTGCTTATATTGATAGTTTGTCTTGATAGTCGAAATTTCTTTAAAAAGATTTTGTGTAAACAAGTCGCTTATAATAATTATAAATATGTTATCGTATTACGTTAATAAAGAGTTTCACATTGTTTGGTGGGTTTCTTTTCATTTAATTTAAACGTCACTCGATTATCCATGTCCAGTTGTGATAAGTAAGTATCTAATGTAACTTTTTTAACATTATACACTTTCATAAAATAATTACTTTGTTTAAAATTTAAAGAAGAAGTATTATGTGCATTTATCGGAATAATTATGACTATATTCATTCATCTTTTATAGTTCGTAAAAACAATGCCATCCTTATTTTATTAATATATAATATGTTTTAATTCATATTATACCAGGTGTATAATACCAGGACTATATAGACAGTAGCAATATTCCTGGAGGATACTCTGCACTCCATTCTCGTTCTAAATCAATTAAAAAAATAGGTGCTTAATATTGAACCGAATTATATAGAAAAATGCAAAAATTATACAAATCCGCTACGCGTCTATGTTAAAGCACAGTGTCTGGGAACGTCAGGAACAAAACAAAAGGGTTTATAGCCGGTTTTACTATCGGAAATTAATAACTCCGGGTCGCCCATTGTAGCGTTTGGCACCGGTCATTGCACTTAGGGTTATTATTTTATTTACACGTTTGTAGCTACACTTTTTAAAGTCTTAGAACAAACTTTAACTTAGGTTTTATTGGTTTAACCAACTTCATCAATTAACACGCTGTTAAAAAGTAAACTTTATCTCCATAAAATATTTCAATTTGGTATTTACCTATTTATTTTAATAAGAATTTGTAAAGTATACATGAAACGTATAACGAATAATTGCAGTAATTTGTAACTTCAATATATTAATAGAATTGTAATTCGGAACTCTGAACCAAACTTAAAAAAGTTAGAAATGGCTATAAGTGATATTAGTAAGTGTGACAAATATGAGGATGAAATAGAATTAATAAGTTAGAAAAACTTTATTGCATTGAAAACCGATAATGAATTTTTAGATTTTCTCAGAAATTATCGCGCAAATCCGCGTGTAATGCAAAGAGTTTTGTTTTTATTTATTTAACACATCTTAAACATATGTTGTAACGTTATTTGATAATAAACAAACTAATAAACAGACTTATATATAAATATTCATTAATACATGCATCGTATCATTAACAACATTTGGTGCATCAGAGAAAAGTAACATATTTAAAAATGTTTTTCATACTCTGTTTCTTTTGTATAAATACTGGATTTGTACAATCGAATGAAGAAAGAAATCTTCAAAATAAGCTTGCAGTTGTTACCGGTGCTGCCCAAGGCATTGGATATGCAATAGCGGATAATTTCTTAAAAGCAGGTGTTGAGTCTGTGATCATTCTTGATAAACAGTTCGAAAAGGGTACGAATGCAGCGAGAAATCTGAATAATAAATATGGTGAGAATAGAGCCATTTATATATATTGTGATGTTACGAAGGATTTTAAAGAAGTATCGTATAGAATATTAAATGAATACAAATGTATCGATATTCTCGTAAACGATGCTGGTGTTTTCAACGAACTTTGTCCCGAACTTACGATAGATACAAACTGTTTAGCAGTTATACAGGGGTCTCTAATATTCTGGGAGCATATGAGAAAGGATAGAAACGGCAGAGGTGGTACTATTATCAACCTATCTTCAATTGTTGGATATTACATTCACCCTTATGCCCCTGTATATACAGCTTCAAAGTATGCCGTGATAGGCTTTTCTAAAAGTTTGGGACATGAGTATACCTACAGGAATACCAGTGTGAGAGTTCTAACTCTATGCCCAGGGCTAACATACACTGAATTGATGAGGCACCCAATAGCTACATCCGAACAGCTTAAAGACTTAGATAAAATTAGTAGATCCTTACCGTGGCAGGAACCTGATGATGTAGGCAGGGGTGCAGTAAAGGTGTTTGAAAATGCAGAGAGTGGTACTGCATGGGATATAATTGGTGGGAATGATCCAGTTGAAGCTCTTATTAGTATAACCCTAACTGCTGCTTATATTGATAGTTTGTCTTGATAGTCGAAATTTCTTTAAAAAGATTTTGTGTAAACAAGTCGCTTATAATAATTATAAATATGTTATCGTATTACGTTAATAAAGAGTTTCACATTGTTTGGTGGGTTTCTTTTCATTTAATTTAAACGTCACTCGATTATCCATGTCCAGTTGTGATAAGTAAGTATCTAATGTAACTTTTTTAACATTATACACTTTCATAAAATAATTACTTTGTTTAAAATTTAAAGAAGAAGTATTATGTGCATTTATCGGAATAATTATGACTATATTCATTCATCTTTTATAGTTCGTAAAAACAATGCCATCCTTATTTTATTAATATATAATATGTTTTAATTCATATTATACCAGGTGTATAATACCAGGACTATATAGACAGTAGCAATATTCCTGGAGGATACTCTGCACTCCATTCTCGTTCTAAATCAATTAAAAAAATAGGTGCTTAATATTGAACCGAATTATATAGAAAAATGCAAAAATTATACAAATCCTCTACGCGTCTATGTTAAAGCACAGTGTCAATGACCGTCGGGTGATTTCACTTTCATTTGAAAGGAAACTTGGGAACGTCAGGAACAAAACAAAAGGGTTTATAGCCGGTTTTACTATCGGAAATTAATAACTCCGGGTCGCCCATTGTAGCGTTTGGCACCGGTCATTGCACTTAGGGTTATTATTTTATTTACACGTTTGTAGCTACACTTTTTAAAGTCTTAGAACAAACTTTAACTTAGGTTTTATTGGTTGTTTATTAGTATTTGTTTTAATATTATTATTTTATATGTTAAATGTGACATTTAAATTTCTTATCTTAGAATACTGCGAGTGGCTAAACAGTCACCTGGAATATTACCTTTCACATAACAATATTATACAATGCGTCAGAAGTGAAATAAATAAAAACCCAGATGGCGTCAAATTGACAATATGTTAATTTATTATCATAGGTATGTATATTATCATAGGTAATTTTGCGGTAAAATTATTTATTTCTTGTTTAACTGTTGATGCAGGTTGATATATATCAGGTGGCGCTCAAAAAGACCGAGGCCTTGTTCTTTCACGGGCCTCGGAAAGCACCACCTAGAGCGTCTCAGATCGTCGTGGGAGGCGTGTCCATCGGAGTCGGGTCGAAGTTAAAATACCTCGGTCTGCTACTCGACAGCCGATGGACCTTCAAAGAACACTTCCGGCAGCTGGTCCCCCGTCTAATGGGCACAGCGGGCGCGCTCGCCCGCCTCCTGCCCAACTTGAGGGGACCCAATTCCACCTGCCGGAATCTGTATCTAGGAACCGTGCGGTCCATGGCCCTATATGGGGCCCCCGCGTGGGCGTATGGCCTGACGGCCAACAGTGTCGCCCAATTGCGAAAGCCGCAGAGGACGTTGGCCATTCGGGCCATTCGCGGGTACCGCACGGTATCCTATGAAGCCGCCTCTTTGATGGCCGGATCCCCACCATGGGACCTGGAAGCGAGAGCCTACTCGTCACTCTATCAACGACGCGTGGAGGCGCTGGAGCTGGGACGTAGACTCGCGCCTCGGGAGATCGAGGCACTGAGATCCCAGCTCCTCCAGGTCCTGGTGGTCCAACAGTGGACCCAACGGCTGGAGCGACCGAATTCCAGCATGGCGATAGTAGAAACTATTCAGCCGGTCCTCGCTGAATGGCTGTCCAGGCAGCATGGCACCCTGTGCTTCCGGCTGACACAGGTGCTCTCGGGGCACGGTTGCTTCGGGAGCTACCTGTGTCGCATAGGCCGGGAGCCGTTGCCGGGGTGCCACCATTGTGGCTGTGTGGCATCCGTAGGATGGTCGGGAGCGAGACCGCATGGAGCTCCGTCGCCTCCTACTGCGAGACGGTTATGCTCGCAAAGGAGGCGGCGGAAAGGGAGAGGGAGCAGACCAGCCAGCTCCCCTCCCGCGGTCGACGATCACGGCGGTGCAGGGTCAGCAATGACCTGAGGCCGCCGTAAAGAGAGCCTGCGGGTGGCGGACGCGGACACGTCCATAGTTCTGGCAGAATTTCTACACAGGCCCGTGTGGTTGAGGCGCATTGTGCTGATGCGACTCCCACGTTCGTTGGAGAGGGCAACCCTCGCCCACCCCTGAGGGGTCTACGATCCTGACCCCTCGAACGCGATACTAGTATCTTCCATTATATGTATATAGAACGCTATTATCCAGTTTAAAAGTAGTTTTACTGAGCAAAAGGCACGTTCACGAATACTTTTCCTTTAATGCAATCACTTGCCAAAGAGTTCACTTTGCAATCAATTTTGGACTTATATTTTATTAAAATTATTACATTCAGTAGAGGATCTGTAAATGTTTACTGTATACAAGTCTGTGTTCTAGAGTTCTTTCTCGTGAAAAAGGTTTTGTTGTTTCAGTAAAACAGACTAGACCACCCTCGGCAGCGACTCAAGCCTAGGTCCGTTCACTCGGTCTAAAACCCTTGAGTACGCTGCTCCCGCGAATAGTGACAATTTTTTTTACCACTGCTACAACATTACAAAGATCACCCCTACACGCTTACAGATGAAAATGAAAGGGTTTTCTTTTTTCCCTTATCGAACTGAACAAGTTCAATAAACTTGCCCGATACAAAATACATGTATGAGTTATTGAGATATATATATGTATGCTTGGTACACATATATATTTCACTAACTCATATATGTATGAATATGTAGCTTAGCTTAGGTAAGCTCAGTTAGATTCGCGTTCTGCGAGGAGGTCGTCCAGTACCGTATACGCATACGTATGCATCAGCATACGTTCACAATTTCAGCTGATGTTAGAAGACGATGAGGCCCAGCACGCTAATCCTACCAAAGGAATGGCTCTCAAGTACAATTACCTTTTCTTTTTTTTTTTATCGTAGCACGGCAAAGTAACTTTACTGTGCCTGTGTGTGAGCACAGTATAATCTAAAAACAATTCAGCACGCTAATCCTACCAAAGTAATGGCTGTCAAGTACAATTACCTACCGGAATACATAGATAGTGTTTGGCGAAAGATTTTTCAATTACAATTTTATTTATTAAGAAGATAACTGTGGTAGCTAGTAGCCAGGTGGGTATTGGAATAAGCCTTAAAACTTATGACATGATTTTAGTATGTTTTCCTTCACGGAAAGCTCTTGATTAAAATAATAATTCAAAACAATATCCATCGATATGCGAACCATCATAGTAGCCTCATTTACCTTAAAATCTTTACTTCCCACTCCCCTTTTTTTTTACGTGGGAAAATCCCTTATGGATACGCCACCCTCCCGGGGGAAAGGGTGGGTTATGTCCGACTCGCACGGACCAAAACCCCACGGTGTACCGACAGACCGTATTGTTGGGGCGGCAAGGGATCGATCTATGCTTCTCCCCTTGGAGAGCCGCCCCAACGGTCCGCCCGGCGGAAGGTGACCGCCGGGCTCCTACCTATAGAGAGGCAATCGGGTACACACCGGTTGCCCCCCTCGTCCGCCGAACCTGTGCAATGAGTAGATGGGCCCCCCGGCCCATCCCCTCAGGTCCGGCTACGGTGGCGGGAGGAGTCGAGCAAAACGCCGCCTCCTCCCGCCGGCCCTCCGTTGGCGGAGAGGGCCACTTAGAGGATCTACCTCACGGGCCCTCTCCGCCGCCTCCTTCTGCAAATAATAATTCAAAACAATATCCATCGATATGCGAACCATCATAGTAGCCTCATTTACCTTAAAATCTTTACTTCCCACTCCCCTATCTTTACATCATTGTAGTCACCTTGAGGCGACTGTTCAATCTTTATAACTTTATATTTGTATAGGTGTATGGTTAAAAGAACAAACAAATGACTTTTATTAGTCTTTAGTAGTCTTTGTATCATAGAGTCATTAACCATATGTCAATGAAATGACATATTATTTTAATAACACATAAGAATAAATATTACAAACAATATTATTCCTTTTTATGATAAAGTTATTGTTAGAACTACATACTTCATCTATACATATAATAAAAATGAAGTGCCTGTATGTAATATCAAAATAAAAAAAAATACTGATTGGATATGAAAGCATACATGCTACAAATAACAAAAATGTAATTTTTTTTTTTGTCTGTTTCTCTTTGTTCCAGGTAATCTCCGAAACGGCTGAACCGATTTTGACGAAAATTTCAGTAGCAGATAGCTGAAATTACAGTGGGTGACATAGGCTACTTTATTTTACACAAACTGTTTCGCGCAGCTGATTTCGTAGTACTATCTCCAAAACCGTTAACCCAATATTCACAGAACTTGCACTGGCAGATAACGGACCTTATAAAAAGTAAGTCTATTTTAATTTAGACTAGCTGTTGACCGTGGCTTCACCCGCAGTACTATCTCCAAAACGATTGGACTGATTTTCACGGGACTTTCACTGGCAGATAGCCGACTTTATAGGAAGTGATTTAGATTATTCTATTTTAGACTAGCTGTTTATTGATGACGGAACGAGTAATTTTGATCCATTAAATTATCAACTTGACCAACATTTATTTAATTTTTAAGAAAAAGAAGTAACTATAATTTAAATACAAACATTAGATTGACAATATACCAGAGACTTCTTATAGTGATGTATATTTTATGTAATTGTTTATTTCTTTATCTTACGACAGACTGAACTGTTAATTATGTTGAGTCGGCTTCATTTACTTTTAACCTATAAATATATACATAAATAAACAGCAAAACTTGTTAAGAAAATACAAAAAATAATTTCAATATTTCTAAATAATAGGTCTTTACCTATGAAAAATATTTTGATTTAAAATGGCCAGTACTGGAGAACGGCAATTTCATAGGTAAAGACCTATTATTTAGAAATATTGAAATTATTTTTTGTATTTTCTTAACAAGTTTTGCTGTTTATTTATGTATATATTTATAGGTTAAAAGTAAATGAAGCCGACTCAACATAATTAACAGTTCAGTCTGTCGTAAGATAAAGAAATAAACAATTACATAAAATATACATCACTATAAGAAGTCTCTGGTATATTGTCAATCTAATGTTTGTATTTAAATTATAGTAGACGGTCTCCAAGTTGCAAGAACTGGGGTTGGAAGTTCTCCGTTATGCGACCTACTCACCAGACCTTGCGCCTAGAGACTACTACTTTTTCCAGAATTTGCATAACTCCTTGGCGGGAAAAAAATTCAATACCCGAGAGGCAGTACAAAATGCCTTTGAAGAATTTGTTGCCTCCCGTCCAACAGATTTCTTTAAGAAGGGCATCAATAAACTGCTACTGCGTTGGCAAAGATGCCTTGATTGCATGGGTGATTACTTCGATTAATACAAATAAAAAATACATGAAAAAAATTCGTTTCAATTTT
>MU159643.1:118624-139540 GCA_015888305.1 Antheraea pernyi
TTACCTGCGATGAAAAATGGACTCTGTTTGATAAACGCAAGCGCTCAGCAAGTTGGTTGGATCCTGGTTCAGCACCTAAACAATGCCCTAAACGAAAAGTTACCCCTAAAAAAGTGATGGTCACTGTTTGGTGGTCTAGCACCTGTGTGATTCATCACAGCTTCTTACTAAACGGGGTGAGTATTACTGCAGATGTGTACTGTGAAGAATTGAACACAATGATGGAGAAGCTGGCACATCTCCAACCAGCATTGGTCAATCGCTCGTCTCCGCTGCTCCTGCACGACAACGCGCGACCTCATACTGCACAGTAGACGGTCTCCAAGTTGCAAGAACTGGGGTTGGAAGTTCTCCGTTATGCGACCTACTCACCAGACCTTGCGCCTAGAGACTACTACTTTTTCCAGAATTTGCATAACTCCTTGGCGGGAAAAAAATTCAATACCCGAGAGGCAGTACAAAATGCCTTTGAAGAATTTGTTGCCTCCCGTCCAACAGATTTCTTTAAGAAGGGCATCAATAAACTGCTACTGCGTTGGCAAAGATGCCTTGATTGCATGGGTGATTACTTCGATTAATACAAATAAAAAATACATGAAAAAAATTCGTTTCAATTTTTTCATACAAAACGGCAATTTCATAGAATAGCAACCTTAATAACCTAATATTAAATGATAGAACAATTTTTTTTAAATCTTAAAAAATATATTACTGTTAAAGAACTTTGTTTAGGAATTGGTACTAAGAATAAGAACAGAAATTCACTTGCTACATAATAATCTTTTCTTAGAACTAGGTACGTTAAATAACGTACCAAAGCTTCAAATTCAAATGGAAGACTTATTTTAAAAAGATCAAACTAACTTCGATATCGTTAGTAGAATAGTAATACGGAACTTTGAAATAAATCTTAAGAAGTTAGAAAAGGACATAATTGATATATGTAGGTGTGACAAATATGAGGGCGAAATAGAAATAATATGTTAGAAAATCTTTATCGCATTAAAAACCTACAATGAATTATTTGGATTTTCTCAGAAATTATCGGGCAAACCCGCATGAAATGCATAGAGGTTTTTTTTTTCATTGAAACATATAACTTGAGTCTAATGAACAGACTAATATATAAATAGTCATTAATAAAAGCGTCATATCATTCACAACATTTGCAACAGTTGGTACATTAGAGAAAGGTAATATATTTAAAAATGTTTTTCATACTCTGTTTCTTTTGTATAAATACTGGATTTGTACAATCGAATGAAGAAAGAAATCTTCAAAATAAGCTTGCAGTTGTTACCGGTGCTGCCCAAGGCATTGGATATGCAATAGCGGATAATTTCTTAAAAGCAGGTGTTGAGTCTGTGATCATTCTTGATAAACAGTTCGAAAAGGGTACGAATGCAGCGAGAAATCTGAATAATAAATATGGTGAGCATAGAGCCATTTATATATATTGTGATGTCACGAAGGATTTTAAAGAAGTTTCGTATAGAATATTACATGAATACGAATATATCGATATTCTTGTAAACGATGCTGGTGTTTTCAACGAACGTTGTCCCGAACTTACGATAGATACAAACTGTTTGGCAGTTATACAGGGGTCTTTAATATTCTGGGAGCATATGAGAAAGGATAGAAATGGCAAAGGTGGTACTATTATCAACTTGTCTTCGATTGCTGGGCATTACATTCATCCTTATGCCCCTGTATATACAGCTTCGAAGTATGCCGTGATAGGCTTTTCTAAAAGTTTGGGACATGAGTATACCTACAGGAATACAAGTGTGAGAGTTCTAACTCTATGCCCAGGGGCTACTAACACCGAGTTGTTCAGACAATCAATAGCGTCATTCACACAGGCTAAAGACTTAGATACAATTAGTAGAAACTTTCCGGCGCAGGAACCTGATAATGTAGGCAGGGGTGCAGTAGAGGTGTTTGAAAATGCAGAAAGTGGTACTGCATGGGATATAACTGGTGGGAATGATCCCGTTGAAGCTCCCATTAGTATAACTGTGACTGCTGCTGACATTGATAGTATGCCTTGATAATCGAGGTTTCTTTAAGATTTTCTCCAAACAAATCATTTATAATAATTATAAATATGTTTTCGTATTACGTTGATTATAGATTTACATTGTGTGTTGTTTTTTTTAAATAATAAAAATGTGACATGTTTATTCATGCCCAGTTGTGATCGACACATCAATTTGTATTTTAATACTTTTAACATTACACACTTTTATAAAATAATTACTTTGTAAAGAAGTATTGTATACATTTAACACTGTACTAACATTTAACAACACCGTTAATTTTATTTATTTATTTATTCTTAAATCTTATTATATGTTACATTTTACATGACAATACTATACAGTGTGAAGTATTATATATAACTTCTTCTTGCCCTTATCCCACATAAGTAGGGTTGGTACAACATGTTTCTCATGTTGTGGTATATGATTTGGCTTAATTTTTACGATCGGCCGCCTGCCTGACATCAACCCTCCTTGGGATTATTTTGTTGTACCACTGTATGTATGATTACGAATAGTTACGAAGTCTGATGGGCTCTTTTAACCTTAAAATTTTTCGTTCCGGTTAAAAACAAAGTTCTTCCAGATTATGGTTTGCATGCCATATTGCCATTTTTTTTAGGTTTCGTGGTTTCAGATTCTTCACAGTAATAATGTAATATTAGATATAATAAACATATTATATATAAGTATTATATATAATATGGAGTGAAATTAATAAAAAACAAGATGGCGTCAAAGTGTCATTATGTTCGGTTATTATCATAAAATATCTATACTAATAATAATAATATTATAAAGAGGTCAAGTGTGTGAGTTTGTGACGTTGTGGCGTTGTAAGGGCTAATCTCAGGAACTACTGGTCCGATTTGAATAATTCTTTCAGTGTTATATAGTTCATTCATCGAGAATGGTTATAGGCTATATATCATCACGCTAAGGCCAATAAGAGTGGAGCACAGATGAAAAATGTTCAAAATCGAGATGTTTTTTTCTTTTTGAGAGCTTCTGCTGTGTGTCGGCGTTAGCCCAGAGTAGTAACTATTACTACGCGGATGAAGTCGCGGGCAGGGGTTATAATCTATATACTAATATTATAAAGAGGTAAAGTTTGTGAGGCTACCTAGAGTTAGCGTGATATTGAGTTATTCGTCTATTTGTCGTGTACATACTTAATGCAAATTTAAAACTTATACGGTTTTGCACTGGATGCCGTTGTCGGAACTGGACCAAATTGAAATGGGACCACATGGGAAGCACCAGCTTTCAAATAAAAAAAGAATAATCAAAATCGGTTCACCCAGTCCAAAGTTATGAGGTAACAAACATAAAAAAAAAAAATACAGTCGAGTTGATAACCTCCTCCTTTTTTTGAAGTCGGTTAAAAATATTGTAGATAATTTTGCGCGAGAATTATTCAATTCTCATACATACCAGTTAAGAGAGAAAAAATAAAATAATATAGCATGTGTTATTAGTAACCTATACTAATGTCTATTATTATATGATTATATGTAGAATGCAATTCTACGAGAATTACGAGTAAATTATAAAAGAGTTTTACGGAGCAAAAAAACCATGAATGAAATCGCTCGTCAAAGAATTCACTTTTCAATAAATTTTGATCTTTTTTATATTTTTAGTACTATTTTATATACTTATTACTTTCAGCAGATCTGTAAATATTTACTACATACAAGTCGGTGCTCGCGACTTCGTTGTCGTGAAAAAGGTTTTGTTGTTTCAGTAGAATTATTTGTTTTGTCTGGGCATAATTATTTTTAGTTATACTGCCTAATCTCTACAATCCTCCCAGAGACTTTAACACCTGTTAATTTTTTGCGTTGCCATTTATCCCTTATGGGAGATGGATTGTTAGTTGACGTGTCCGTACACTTATTAGTAGGTGGTAGAGTCACGCTGAAGCTATTATTGGGTTCAGCATGAATGGGTCGGCTTGCTCGGGGTAGTGTACCACCCTCTCATAAAAAACTGTTGTGAAGTAACAGTGCTTGCATTATCGGTGAGTGAGAAGTGAAGTAACAGTGCTTGCATTGTTGCGTTTCGTTCGGTCAGTGAGAACGCCGGAGGCCCACCTCCCTCCCACCTCACACCACTCCCCCCCCTCTCTTTCCCCCAAACACAGGCTGGCAACGCACTTTCGACTCCCTTGGTGTTGTTAGTGTCTATGGACGGTGGTGATCACTTAACATCACGTGACATACCTGGTCGTTTGCCTGCTATGACATAAAAAAAAACTTCTTAGTTAAGGCGGCATTGATCTGAAAGACCGTTTCTATATAAAACCATATCAGTAGAAATCTTAGACAGACGAGATGCAACGATTCCATTCGAGCGAGTCCATCGCTCTGGAATATCGAAAACTGTTATGAGTATGGATTTAAATTCAGTTCAGGGATAATAATAAATAGAATATATTAATATAGATAGATAAGTCGTATAAAAAAAACGTTATGCCCTCTTCATGCGACTCTCTTTCTCTGTCTATGTGTGGTGATGTGTATATTTAATTTTCTAATATAAATAACGTAAAAATGAATTCAAAGGGTTTTATTCAATGTTTTTGAAAAAAAAAAACATTTCTTAAAAGTAGATAGATATAAAATAGTTAATTATACATTATAGAGGTTCACCCAGTCCAAAGTTATGAGGTAACAAACATAAAAAAAAAAAAATACAGACTAATTGATAACCTCCTCCTTTTTTGAAGTCGGTTAAAAAGAACAGAGTGTATTGTAAAGACACACGATAGAAGAAAACTTTTGCATTACATTACTTTTGTATTGTAACACGCGGTGTTCCCAGGCGATCACCCATCCAAGTATTGACCGTACCCGACGTTGCTTAGCTTCGGTGATCGAATGAGATTGACACTATACTCGACACAGTGTACACTCCGACCACTTTTCGTCACACAAAAATATTGCCGATCAGAATTTCAAGATTCATTTCCATACGTTCAGTATTAATAACCGGTAGCGCACAGTGGTCGTCATTTCGATTTCACACACTCTCGTACACAATAGAAAGAGACTATGAGAATGAGTCACATGGAGCGGTATAACGCTTTTTTTTTACGTGATGATTTCTACCGCGAGCCGCGTTAACGAACTCTGTTCCAAAAAATAACATGTACTAGTATTTATACTTACTACATAATATACTATTACAAAATATATACGCAGCTAATTCCAAAATGGCAATTAGAGAGCGAACTTACTCGACGTCGGTTCACCGCATTGAGGAAAACTGAAAATTGCACTTGTCACTTTGTTTTGATGCCAGTAATTAGTTCTAAAAGACTCGCTACACTGTGTTGTTGTCTTAAATAAAAACTAATGTATAATAATTAGTAACTAATAGAAATATAATGATACATCAGGTTATTAAAATGAGCTATAAACAATATTATGTATTCTTCTTTTTAGGCTCATGCGTTCAAAAAATCGCGACAAGTTATAGGTTTATTTCATTTATTTTTACTTGGACACTAGCTGCTACCCGTGGCGTCGTCTGCGTCCCTTATGATTGTAACAATATATTTTATCTACAGAGGAAAAAAACATAAACAGAACACTGTTTGCCGTTTTACAAGAAAAAAGACCGCTGAACTACGAGTGCTTATAAAAATTGTATTTTTTTTTATTGTAGCTCGGCAAAGTGACTGTAATGTGCCTGATGGTAAGCACAGGACAATCCAAAAACAATGGCGACCACCGAGAGACATACTATCCATCGCCGGTCGCCGCTACCACGCCGGCCTGCGAAAGTATCTCTTCACGTTGCACTTGAAGAACCCCATGTCATAGGAAGGAGGAAACACACTGGCCGGGAGATTATTCCACAGCTTCACGGTACGGCAAAGATAAGATGTTGCGAACTTTTTAGTTCGTGTCCAGATAGGATTTACCGTAAAACTGTGGCTCCGAAGACCAGCACGCGTGGTGCGGTTATGAAAAGGAGAGGAAGGGAGTAAGTTGAATAACTCTTCAGAACACTCGCCATGATAGAGACGGTAGAACACGCTCATTGAGGTGATGTCTCTGCGCAACTGAAGCGGCTCTATGAACTCTGTAATATCTGCATCATTAACAATGCGGACAGTCCGTCTCTGCAACCTGTCCAGGGCATCCAAGAGGTACTTTGCCGAACCGTCCCAGAGGTGCGAGTAGTATTCCACGCAAGGCCGCACTTCTTAAAACTTTAATAAGCTTTAATAAACTAGCGCGACCAGCAGATGTCTTGCCTTGAAAATAAAAAAAAACCTAGAATCAGATCGCAACACCACCTATTGGGTCTAATTGTAAATCGAACCCATTCTTGAATCCCTTTGAACGCACAAAAAATTTATCAAAATCGATTTTGACCTTTAGGTTACATACACACATACAGAAGAATTATATATATAAAGCTACATTGTTTTTTTTATTATCATATTTCAAAGAATTAACATAATACAAACACAATCTATCCAGTATTTTTTGAGTGATGCGTGCACAACAACATACCGCTATCATTTTATATTTATACTAGCGGGCCGGGCGGACTTTGACCTGCCTTGATAATAAAAAAAATCTAAAATTCTAAAAATCATCTTTTTCCTGCATTATTTATTTATTTCTGGGAGCTGTGTTTAAAACTTTGAATGTAGTAGTATATGTGGTGAATATGAAGAAGTAAATTCAAAATCGATAAATTAATTCTACTCTATAAATACTTAAAAGAAACTGGAAATATAATTAATATTTCTTATACATTTATCCGGCACAACCGTTCCTTGAAATTTGTTTATTAATCATTATTATTCTAATTACAAATTATACATATATAATATAATGTATTTATATATATTGTTAAATTCTGTAGGTAAATCACACACGTACAGAAGAAATTTATATATATAAGATAAGAAAATATATAATATACAAAATTAATGTTCATTGCCATCTTTTTCCTGCATTACTCATTTATTACTGGGAGCTGTGTTTAAAACTTTGAATGTAGTAGTATATGTGATGAATATGAGGAAGTAAATTAAAAATCGATAAATTAATTCTACTCTATAAATATTTAAAAGAAACTGGGAATATAATTAACATTTCTTACACTTTTATCCGGCACAAGCGTTTCTTGAAATTTGTTTATTAATCATTATTATTCTAATTACAAATTATACATATATAATATAATGTATTTATATATATTGTTAAATTCTGTAGGTAAATCAAATACCTTTTTTGTCGAAAACTGTTTATTTCTATTCGTAAAGTCAAAAATCAACAGGCTCGATATGACCCAGTTATAGTATGGTCGCAATTACAGTGTAATGCTGTGGCCACAGTCCTATTGCAGATTTCTTCTTCGTTTTTCGTCCTATCCGCTCCCATGTCTCGAATAGAACTATCCTCGGATAACCTGTGGTGCGCTTATATACATTAGAAAGCTGAAGATGGAAATCTTTAGAAATCTAACGTCATTACTTGCAAGATTCGACAGTAAGGTGTACATGCTTGGTACCTTCCGGTACCATGGCGGTCACCTTCCGCCGGGCGGACCGTGGGGGCGGCTCTACAAGGTTGATTAGGTTGTTCGATCCCTTGCCGCCCCCACAATAACGGTCTGTCGGTACACCGTGGGGTTTTAGTCTGTGCGAGTCGGACATAACCCACCCTCTCTCCCGGGAGGGTGGCATATACATAAGGGATTTCCCCACGTTAAAAAAAAGTTAGATTCGAGTCTACTATGGCTCCTTCTGCGAGGAAGTCATCTCGTAGAAGGAGGCGGTGGAGAGGGTTCGTGAGCAGGATCCTCAAAGTGACCCTCTCCGGCGACGGAGGACAGGCATGAGGAGGCGGTAGTTCGTCCGCCTCCTTCCACCGTAACCGGACCAGGGAAGATGGGTTGGCGGGCCCATCTTCCCCTTGCACAGGTCCGGCGGACGGAGGAGGCGGCCGGTGTGTACACGGATATCTCCTAACAACACAGGGCCCGGCGGTAGCGCTTTTGCTGCTAGGCCAACCGCTGGAGCGACACGATGAAGTCTGTAGGAATCTCGTGCGGCCCCAATCATAGCGGCAGACGTACACCGTGGGGTTCTGGTCCGTGCGAGTCGGACCATAACCCACTCTCTCCCCCGAAGGAGAGGCGTATCCATAAGGGATTACCCCACGTAAAAAAAAGTCAGCTTCGCGTCTTTGCGTAACCTAGGCAACAGCCGAGGAGTGCCGTGCCCCCTTGAACTATTTGTCAAAATAAAAGCGGCTGAGTGGCGGCTGAGTGGCGGCTGAAGCGTTTGGCGCGAGTAGTCCGGTGAAGCTGTAAATGCCTTGCTAGACCAATAACGTAGTCAATTTGCAAAAAAAAGGCAATGTGTATATTACATATCTATCCATTGTACAACAACGAGATCTCATACAGGTTATTAATATATGTTAAAATAACAATTTATCATGAGTACTATTTATGTGGAATGGTGACTTAAGAACAGAGCTTCAGTAGGAAGGCGATGCCCGCCTTCTCCTCACTGGATCCAGGTTGCACTCCCTTTCTCTCGGCTGCTTTTCTGATCGCTGCGATCGCTTCCTCCTGCGCTTTCGCGAGGTCGGCCTTCTCTTCTTCACTCATACGAGCGGGCTTCTTACTTCGCAGCTGTTTTGCCGGGACTCTTCGCGGAGGCGCGTCGTTTGCGGGAGCCATGAGGCTGCCCGCAGCCGACTCCTCGACCATCTGTGGGGCCGCGTTCGGGTCCGCCGTGCGCCTGGCGTCACCTGACCTAGCGACGGTCCCTGCTCGGCGGTTTCTAAGCTCCCGCTTGTATACGGGGCAGGCTGTCGAGCTGTTTGCAGGGTGGGCGCCCCCGCAGACGAGAGACATTCTTTGTTATTTGGTCCTGAAAAGGGCCCTTTTTTGACACTACGACTCGACTGAGTCGACGAGGCGGCACTATTTGGGCGCATCGTCGCGCAGGACAGGCGGAGTTACGTAACTCGCGGAGCTCAAGTACATACGTCCTCGCGCGCGTGAGACGATGGAGCGAATCCGCCGTGCCCCCTTGAGTTAGTTGTCAAAATAAAAGCGGCTGAGTGGCGGCTTAAGCGCTCGGCGCGAGTAGTCCCGTGAAGCTGTTAATGCCTTGCTAGACCAATAACGTAGTCAATTTGCAAAAAAAAAGGCAATGTGTATATTACATATCTATCCATTGTACAACAACGAGATCTCATACAGGTTATTAATATATGTTAAAATAACAATTAATCATGAGTACTATTTATGTGGAACTGAAATACACATATTTTTTCCATAACGCAACTGTGGTAATACTATGTTTAAAAGAATTATTTCTTAGTGTAAAATATATTAAATTACCATTATACTTCGTTTTTTACAATTATTCGCTGTAACTTAAATATACCTACTACGTTGAATAAATCATTTTATTAAAAGTGACTGAACCTCAGAAGAATTTGGCGTTGTTTCGTTTATTATTTAAATTACGTATAATTTAATTAATAACGGCGTTTTATACCAAAATTTGGAGAATTATATACACTGAAACAATCCAACAGCCAAGTTTAATAAAACGATTGTTGCTTATTACTCAACTATGTTAATATATTCTAACTTTAACATCATTTTGTGAAGGCAAAAATATTAAACACAAGACATCATTTAATATACTTCATATTTATTAATATTAATCAGATAAAAATACTACAAGTCTCCAGGTATAATTGTAAGCACGGTACTCCTTACTCACCAAAATTATACAAATTTTGGTTTCTCCCAAATAACTTAAAATGGTACTAGAAATTAAATGTGAAGCAATGAGTATGTTTGTACATAGACTTTTAAAAAAACCTTGCAACCTGATGTGTTAGTCGTATTTTTTTTTACACTCAGCTTCCGATACTCCAGGACGTAGTACATGGATCGTCCGATCTATTACTTCATTCTAGATTACCGTACTCCGCAACCTAGATATCGCATGGTAATTGCTCCGCTCCTAGGTGTTATAGCGTGATGTTAAGTAACTTATGTGTTTCAATAAGTAGAATATAAGATGTAATTTTTGAAGAGAAAATTTCTTTAGCCGCGTTTGAAGTTTTTTGGTAGGGGAAAAACGTATGTATTCGCATCACCGATAACCTCGACATGCGTGTGATGTATTGCGCTTGCATCAGAATAGCGACTAGCGGTGCCCTGTGTATGGTAATATTAATATTTTGCATTGAGCTTGTGCAGCCCATCATATGTTTTAAGATTTTTTGAAATTCGAATAGTTCAGACTATAATGGATTTGAAAATTCAAAAAATAAGTTAGTCCTTCCATTACTTTCAGTTCTCAACCAACAAAAAAAAAGTTTTATTATACGATCTTTTGCATCTTTATTATTACATGTAATCACTTTAATATAAACCGAATGTAAGCTTTTATTTAGAAAAAAACAATCTTTATGTAGTAAGTGGAGCAAAACTTCAAAACTTTGAGGCAAGCTTTAATTAACACAATTCCTTCAGCGGGAGCTTATAATAATAATTATTGTAAATAATGGCAAACCTTGAGCTTCGTTAACTCCTGTTTAATAACTTGTTTGTGCCGAAATTATTATGTGTTTGAGTTAAGAAAATACCTCAGACTTTTCACGTGCCGTACATTTGATAATACTAGTGAGCACCCAATGGGCGACATTCGACCATAATTCATTGTTTTTTAAAGTTTGAACTTTATTGGGGTTCTTTTGTCAATAATCTATAATCAAAGGTTTTCGTCATGGCTATTCAGTTATTTGCCACTTTTCTTTAAATTATACAAATATTAAACTAAATGAAAATTGAAATTAATTATAAGTTTGAAATAGAAAACAAGCGTTTACATAAGGTGGTAAGGCTCTTAAATTCTAAGTAAATATAACTTTACGAAAATAAAGAATTTTATCGCAACTTACGACACAGTTTTTAATTAATTTTACACGACACCATGGGTGGGTGGGTGGTATTTCTGGGTGATATTGAATTAAATGTAGATTATGAGGAATGGTGATATGCCCAGTATCATCGTTTGAAAAAAATGCATACACAATAGAAACAAATAATGAATCCAAAACAAAGACGTTTTAATACTACCATTAACTTTTGAAAATGAATTCATTTTAGTTCAAAATTCATCATCAACTGTACTAAATATAATTGCTACATCAGGTAGAACTGCATCACTGTAACCGCAGAGATCTATGTCATAGATTACTTTCACGAGCAAACAAATTTTCTTATTTTGATTTAACATAGTATTTTTTTTGCAAATTTTTTATTGAATCATCATTTGAAGTGAGTTCACTGTATAAAAACACTAAACATTAAAATATTGACATGGACTTTGGTAATATTACTTTACTTTTATGGCAACACGAAGTGAAAGCAGTCCTGTCACCTAAAAATTTTGACTTTCAATAAGACCTAAGAGAACACTAATTATTTCAGTGGTTCCATAAATTTACTAAATACAATTAATTATTAATGTATATTATAAATTTACATATTATATTATTATAAAATTAACCTACAGTTTTACCAGTTGATTTCAAAGGCCATGTAAGGCATACAACGTCAGTTAAAAATATTGAAATAGAATAGAATAGAAATAGAAAAAGAAAGATGTCAATAAGTCTTTCATTTGCTTGTGTGTATATGTTGTGTAAAATTCAAGCAGTAGTGTGAGTAATGCATATTTTAATTAATTTAATGTATTTCTAATTCATTTTATATTTCTGCACTTCTCCTCCATATAAACATTAACTATGCCAAATTATTTGCTTAGCCAGTTCACTTAGTAACATTCGCGTGTTACATACAAAGTAATAGCCCAAGCCGAGGTTCGCGGCCATTTTAAAACAACCTTGTTACCAAGTAACTTAGCGCCAATAAGCGCTCGCCCCATTAGTCCAGCGAAGCTGTGATGCCCATCAAGCCAATGTAGTCCGGTGAAGCTGTTAAGACCTTGATAGGTCAATAGCGTAGTCAGTTCGAAAAAAAAACTAAGCTATAATCGCTTTCATTATTCCTGATATAGGAGATGTATACTCTAAGGACCTATCAATCCTGAATATGACTGATTTACTATCTAACTTACTACATAAATGCGCTAGTAACTTTCTTAACATGAATAAGTAAGATTAATTTCTCAAGCTCAATTAGAATGTCAGTTGAGGCGCTAACATAAAAATGTACTTGACTATTCTGTTATTTTATCAACTTTAAATAAATGATGGAAAATTAATACTTCTTATATTTGTTAGATATTCTAGGCATTTCTAAAGTAACTTTGTGGTGAGTACATTACTGTTGTAGTCATATATCATTCCAGTAACTAGAAAGTCAAACTAATTGGACGCAAAACATTATAGTTAATTGAAAGTCTAGACCAAGTGTAAAACTTTTAACACGATATTACTTAATACATAATTTTCTCTTCTTGCTACTAATTGAATCTGCGTGTAAAATCTAAATAATATCATAAATTTCGAATATGAGTTTCTTTGTTACGCTTTTACGCCATATTACGGAACAGTTATCCAACAGCCAGGAGACTTACCATCACAACCACGATCGTTCACGGATTGCCATCTTCTTGTAGATCACCGTTATCTGTATATTATATTGTGTTTACGCTACCAGACACAGTGTTATCACTTTGCCTTGCTTCTATGAAAAATTGAATATATCCATGTACATAAAATTATAGATGGGAGGAAGAACTACTGGATGGGTTTGTGATCAATTTGTTTTTAGTTTTACTTCTTAAACGCTCCTTATATAAAAGAATGTAGATATCTTCATTTAACACACTTAGTCTGGCTACAAATATTTTTACAATTAAAAATAAACAAAATATTACATTTGAATTTGTCATTTTTATATGATTATTCATTGGATTTTCTCATTTTGGCGCCAATATATTGTAGAATATTTTGTGATATTAAAATGGACTGGGGTGGTAAAGAGAACTGAATCGCTGTGATAGCATTACACAAAGTAGGTATGGAGCCAAATGCACTATTTAAAACTCTCCATACGCTTGGTATTAGTAAAATGTTTGTGTACCGGGCTATTAATAGGTGCAAGAGACGTCCTCTGTTTGCGACAGAAAAAGATCTGGCCGTCCATGCAGTGTTCCTACGAAAAAGGTGGTCAAAGCAGTAAGGGAAAGAATTCGAAGAAATCCTGTCCGAAAGCAAAAGATTTTATCTCGGGAGATGATGATAGCACCTAGAACCACGTCGCGTATTTTAAAAGATGACTTAGGACTTGCAGCCTATAAGAGACGTACTGGTCATTTCTTAATTGATAATTTCAAAAAGAATTGGGTGGTTAAATCGAAACAAGTACTGAAGCGGTACGCAAAGGGAGGTCACAGAAAAAAATTGTTTACGGATCAGATTTTTTTTACAATTGAGCAACATTTTAACAAACAATATGACCGTATTTATGTTCAAAGCTCTAAGGACAGAGTGCGACGTGGGGTATCAGATATGAAGTTGACTGAACCATACTGCCGTCGTCTAGTCCTGATCTTAATCCGCTGGATTATGATTTATGATCAGTTTTAGGGAGTACGGCTTGCTCTAAACGCTATGATAATTTGGAGTCCCTAAAACAATCCGTACGATTGGCAGTGATGAATTTCCCCATGGAAAGAGAGAGTGCTTCTATTGATAACTGGCCCCAATATTTAAAAGACTGTATTGCAGCCAATGGAGACCACTTCGAATAAGCTTTTTTATATCTGAAATTGTTTTATATTTATGTATTAAACTAACACACTGTAAATGTAATAAATGTTATTTGCAATAGAAAATATTTTTTTCTTTGTTTCAGTATTTATGGCAAGACTAGGTATAGTTATTATTGATGTGAAACTTCTAGCGCGACTTCCAAGAAGGTTGCGTTAAATGTTTAACGCTACCATGGAGGAGGGTATGAAAGCACTGTTGCGTTAAACGTTCAACGCTCCTGGGGAGGGAGGTATAGAAAGAGACAGAGCGCGAAAAGTAAAAAAGTAATCAAATATTTTGTATCTTACTTTAGTTATTATAATCCCTTGTAAATGTTATAGATTTGGATATTTCTCCACTCAAAAATGATAATTAAAAGATGCGATCAATTGTGAGTTGTAAGCAATGTTAATAAAGTTTGTCTTAAAGAAACAATATGATTTCACTAAAAATCAATTTCTACCCCTTCCTATTTTCATTTCCACCTTACGAAGTTTCACTTCTTCCGTACGGAGGGAATCCACGCACTATTTTTAATCACTGTTTCTTACATAAGGGTCCACGCGGACGAAGTCGTGGGCATAGCTAGTTTCGTAATATAGGTGGTATTATGTTTCCTACCCTGGAGAAGTGGGGCGAGTGGTGAGTTGACCATACACAGGAGAGGGGAAATTTCCTCTACCTCTACATAGAACATATTGTAAAGATAATAAAGCAAATAAATTCGTAGGTATCAGCTAGTTTCTAGTAATAATATGATTAACGAATCTTATTATATTAGACTGTATTTACAAAGCTGGAGCAGTTGCATTGTGAGTCAAAGATCCCTTTCCAAGGAAAGATTCTGATTTAATAATCAAGCCAACACACAAGGGTTATAACCATTTCTTCGTTACAAATATTTCTTAAGTTTTAACATCGACTACATTCTCATCTGATGTTCCATGTCGATCTGATCTAAGATGCTTAACACGCTAAACCTATTGTGATCTATGAAATACAGCTGCCGGAACACACTATCAGGTGCTTGGCGTCAGATTTTCAACTTGTGGGTTGACGTAGAAAAAGCCCTAGTACCATGTTATGGTCCCATAACGATATTTTTCTTCACCGGAAGATCCGATTGCATTCCAAGTATTTGAACCTACGCCCATCGTTGCTTTGTCCGAACACGATACCAGCTAGAACTAACCCATCATCGATTCAAAATTAAGATGAATGTATTGACAAATACACACATCTAAAACACAATACATCTAGAAATCTGTGATTTTTTAAAATACTATTTAATGGGCACTCAAATTCAAAATCAAAAACACTTGATTCAATTTAGGCCCTAAGAAGGCACTTATGAACGTCAAAACTACCACCGGTTCGGAAAAACAACCCAGTCATCGAGAAGAAGCGGCAACTTTTTTTTTTCTTGTAGTCGCACGGCATAATGATTGCACCATGCCTGATGGTAAGCACAGTACAGTCCAAAAACAATAGCAACCACCGAATGACACACTATCCATCGCCGCTGTTATGCCGGCCTACAAAAAGCTGGATATGCACACGCTGATCCCGAAACGCGACCCGCAGAAGCGAATCACTATGACGGGCTTTTTCGCCGTATGCATGATGGTTGCGACCCAGTCAGGCTGTAAAACCCTACCATCCCGCTTTCGCCATTGCCTCGTTCGTTATTCAGTACGGTGCACCACGTGCAGGTGAGGTTAGCTTGGGCGTCTCAAGTCATATGATGTTATTCGACACCCCATATACCCCATAGCCCACTCGATCTGGTTTATCTTTTTAACAAATATATATAATATTTAGTATATATTAGATACATGTCACAATTTTTTTTAATGGATGCACAGAGATAAGTCAATTCCAGACATCACCATCGTTCACATATTGATCCACTCTATCATAGCCTTTTGACACCAAAACCCGCTTGACATGGCGCTTAAATTCGCAATCCGGCAAATCGATAATATCCTTTTGGACTTTGTTGTAAAATCTAACACTATTTCCCAAAAAACTATTACCGGTTTTAGTAAGTCTAAAACATGGGACAACTATCACACAGTTTGTCACAGTTTCTAGTATTTAGATTGTGCCGGTTTTTTACGAAATCTAGCTTTTCAAGGTTCTTACGGACATACATAACAATAGACTGAAGTCTTAATGTAATTTATTTAAAGTCGTGTTCGAACCCCAGTATGTAACGGCTAATTTTTGGAATGCACCTACATTTACTAATTAAAAATTAGCAACATCATCCGCTGACTATGAAGGAAACCATTGTCACGAAACCTGAGAAATGTTCTTTAATATCACCGTCTTTGGGAAAATATAGGACTGTGGGCTTCCCTGAGTTTGAAACGTCGTGGAATGGAATGGGTGATTTCGGCCGTGCCTTCCTTTGGAAAGAGGCCTATGACCTAAAGGTTTCTTACAGGCTAATGTTGATTTAACGGGAAGGTTGTCACGGGTGGTTGATTGGATGGACGTTCAAGACGACGAACGGATGGACGGACGGCGTTGAAGTACAAGAGTGATACATTGGCTTATTATCAGGGTTTATTGCGTATAATTACGTTGAGGTATTTGACAGAATACTGTATAACAGAAACTAAAATCTTCCTGAAAGCAAACGGTATTTAAATCAAAAAGGAACACATTTAAAGGTAGGTAGTATGATAGGAAGTCTGACTGTCTAATTGCGACGACAGTTCTATGAATATTTATGATGGAGAGACGGAGACGAAATTTGCATTCGCTCGATATACCGCGAACGACAGAAGGTAGAAATTCCCTTGATTACTTCGAAAATATTATTCGCAGGGGCTCTTAACATCGTTTTTTTTAAATCTTCCTTGTATTGTCTACAGAACCACCATTGCACCTGATTGAAAGAGACTGTATGATCGATTCACGAAATAGACCTGATTGCTAAATACAATTACCGGAATATACTAGTAGGTGTGAGTACTTTTTATTTCATTTCTCACCGCATCCTTCTGGTAGGACCTATTTACCCGCTCCTACCAGCCCCATCACCAAGTATTTCTACATACAGAAGAGTTTTGTTCATAGTAATTTGCCACTACATGTACTAGACTACAGTCAGGCGAGCGACTAAACTAAACAGTGAAGCGTGTTCAAACAAACAGACAAACAGACAGATATTTCTAAAAATAATTGAAATGTATTATATTACTTATTCCTAGACACCTACAATATTTTTTTTTTACAAAAAAAAAACTAAAAAGTACAAACACGTTATTATTATATGTATGGATTTCCACAGTGAAGATTGTTCCGTACTTTTATTATCCGTATTAAGTTTATGTTAGCACAAATCTTTTTCTGTATTATATTTATCAATAATAAATTCAAGACGACGAACGGATGGACGGACGGCGTTGAAGTACAAGAGTGATACATTGGCTTATTATCAGGGTTTATTGCGTATAATTACGTTGAGGTATTTGACAGAATACTGTATAACAGAAACTAAAATCTTCCTGAAAGCAAACGGTATTTAAATCAAAAAGGAACACATTTAAAGGTAGGTAGTATGATAGGAAGTCTGACTGTCTAATTGCGACGACAGTTCTATGAATATTTATGATGGAGAGACGGAGACGAAATTTGCATTCGCTCGATATACCGCGAACGACAGAAGGTAGAAATTCCCTTGATTACTTCGAAAATATTATTCGCAGGGGCTCTTAACATCGTTTTTTTTTTAATCTTCCTTGTAGTGTCTACAGAACCACCATTGCACCTGATTGAAAGAGACTGTATGATCGATTCACGAAATAGACCTGATTGCTAAATACAATTACCGAAATATACTAGTAGATGTGAGTACTTTTTATTTCATTTCTCACCGCATCCTTCTGGCAGGACCTATTTACCCGCTCCTACCAGCCCCATCACCAAGTATTTCTACATACAGTAGAGTTTTGTTCATAGTAATTTGCCACTACATGTACTAAACTACAGTCAGGCGAGCGACTAAACTAAAGACATCAACCATCTAGGGAACCCTATAAGTACAAAAAAAAATCATCGAAATCTTGCAAGCTGTTTAAGAGGGGAAGAATTACAAAGACGTGCACACCAATATTTTACATTAAGCTTTTTTAATCCATGGTCTGACATTAGGGAACTTGGGTCGTCGTAACACGGAATTTATTCTCCACCCTATAGGATAGAAAACTAATTGGAGAGCAGAATGGAAATTAATGACAATCAAAAATCATATATGAATACTAGTTGATAAAAATTGCAAGGGAGCAATCGAATCCAAAAATAAGTACCAGCTACGAAAAATTCCGCATCTAATGGTCTATGTCGATACGTTCAGTAGTTTTGACATAAATAGAACTTTATTTTCATTATATATATAGAGATAGAAGATTTGTTATTGATTATAGAGTTATAGGGTGTTATATGAACAGTGGTGACGTCTCTCTCTGTGCATCCATCAAAAACTAATGTAACAATCTATGTTTGTAAATCATGTATTATGAGAAAAACCAGATAGAATTTCTTGTCGGTTCTTCTCGATGACTGAGTTTTTTTTCCGAACCAATAGTAGCTTAGACGTTTATAAGTGCCTTAGTATTACTGATACATTTTGATTTTTTTACATTAAAGAGGGTAAACATGCAGTTCACCTGACAGTAAGTCCATAGGCTAGCAACACCAGGCGAGTCGCAAGTGCGTGTGGTACTTCTATGATACGTTTAGTAGTTTTGACGTGATTTAGCCTCAAAATAACTGTATTTTAATTACATACTAGCGGGCACGGCAAACGCTGTCCCGCCCCGACTTAAAACTAAATTACTGACTTCACAATAAAACCACATAAAGTCGAGAATAACTTAGCCTTTGTTTCATTAAAATCGATCCACTATATCAAACGTTATTGTAATTTTAAAGACGACGCGGCGTAAGTATGCGAGAAAAATAGATAAGAAAATGGACTTAACACATTCAGATGACTTTATTAATCATTGTTTTTTACATAAGGTTCCACGTGGACTAAAATGGCAACTGAACGGGTTGCATACATACATTACATACATTCAGCATTGATTTTTATTTATAATAATAGATAAATTATGGCATGTAGCACTACAAGTTATAAAACAAAGTCCTTTGCCACGTCTGTCTGTTCGCGATAAACTCAAAACTACTGACCCGATTTCCATGCCGATTTCACAAATATATATAGTGAATCACGAGAAGGGTTTTTGTATATAATTTGTCAAGGTTTCTTTTATTATCAAGGCGGGGCAACTTCCACCGGTCCTGTTGGTATAAACTAAATTGGTCATTGTGAATTCTGTATTCTCTTAAAATACATATTTAAGAAGCGGATTTGTCTTAACACACAAACAACATTTTCCAAAAGCGTAAATTGCACTCAGACAAATTATATCGAATAGTGATACTTTAAACGAATGACAAAAAGCATCATCCATTATCAACATTAATAGCGTCGGATTGAAATTGATTTCCTCTATGAGATCTCCTTATGTATAGTCTATTTTTATTTTTAGCTATTTTCGATGCAATCTATTATTAGATAAAACTCTTAAAAAAATGTTATAATTTGAATACGATCTACGATCATATATTTTATAAGGTACAAGTTAAATTTAAAGAAAGATTATTAAAAAACAAACAGAATCAGGATACATTTCAAGTTTAACATCGAGTAATTCCATTACGGTCCCGATGTTGTTGGTGAAATTGTTAGAAGCGTCCAATATACCTATATAATAATACTCGAAGACGTATTTCTGTCTTTGAAAATGTTACTCTATTTACTTTGAGTATACTTTACAAGTACTTAAAATCGTAGTTGAGTATTCATATATATTCATATTCATTCATATAAAAAATCAATTCTTTGACTTTTTCACACACTTCTACTTCAGGCCGAAGTTGATCAAGAATTAGGCAAGGAAATTGTAGGTATTTTAATAACCATATCACAGTGCAATATAATTTGTTATTAATGCTTATTCATAATTATAAATGGTGTGTTTTAAGATTACCGTACAGTACGAAGATCCTTGAAATATTTAACCCTGATGGGAGTTTTGTTCAAAAACAACTATTAATCTTCTTCAAGGGCTATTATAGGCTCCCGAAGTCTAGATAAATCGGGTTAATAAATCCTGAGAAGAAATTGTTTTCTAATTTTTTTTGTTAAACCCATTGAGTTATTGAGACTCAGGATTTTATTAGTAGTTTATATATCCGTCAATTATCACTCAAGTATTTTTCCAGATCAGATACCCTATGTTTTTGCATCCTTATGAACTTTACGAAACCGTTTGACTTTACCCGGATTCCTGCTTCACTTTCACCGAATAATTTTAACAAAACTGACATATAATAAAACCGATTGAATATAAAATTCGATCCACCGAACATAACTACGTCGAAGCACGTCAGAGAGAGCCAGAGCAGTAACTCGAACGATGCTATCGAACTGCTCTACCGAATAAATTTGTCCCCGATAAGCCCTAATAAATCAGCAAGTGACTTTTGAGCAAAATTAACTCCGGTTCGGCTGTGAGCGAACTTGGCACCTATTATGTTAGGTTTAAAATTTGCATATAAATAGCAACCGAGTCGGAGATGACTTTGAAATAAGAGCTGTTATGTGCAAATGATGAATGGTTTGGTTTCTCGTTTTCAAACGACTTCCTTATCGTTTGAACGCATTCGTTTTCTACCATTACAGGAGGAAATTTACACCGACGTTATTTTAAGAGATTTAAAGTCTACATTTGTGTAGAAATTAGTACCAAAGTAAAGATAATGATCTTCACGGAACACATTAAAAACTGGCTGATGGAAATTTAATAGTATCTGCAATAGCCATGAATGTATTGTGTGGGTTAATGTGTGTGTTTATTAAAGAGATATTATTACGAGAAGTAATATTGTAATTCATTCTTTCTATGTATTATCTATATATTAATACGTGAAGCCTAATCTTTGTATCCCTTTTTAACGGAATTGGGCGAACGGATGAACGTGAAACTTGGCATAGTTAAAGT